>OX460344.1:46980414-47238414 GCA_949782905.1 Rangifer tarandus platyrhynchus | reverse complement strand
GTCAGAAATATGTGTCCCTGGTTACCACCGACTGTCACAGGCAGGTGTCCCTGGGCACTGTGAATGTCACAGGTGGGTTTCCCTGGTTACCACCGACTGTCACAGGATGGCTGTCCCTGGGTACCATTGTCACAGGAGGGGTGTCCTTGGTTACCATGGTCACAGGTGGGTTTCCCTGGTTACCACCGACTGTCACAGGAGGGCTGTCCCTGGGTACCATTGTCACAGGAGGGGTGTCCTTGGTTACCATGGTCACAGGTGGGTTTCCCTGGTTACCACCGACTGTCAGAGATGCGTCTCCCTGATAACCACGGTCACAGGAGAGGTGTCCTTGCTTACCAGTGACTGTGGGTAGGGGTGTCCTTGGTTACCATGGTCACAGGTGGGTTTCCCTGGTTACCACCGACTGTCACAGGAGGGCTGTCCCTGGGTACCATTGTCACAGGAGGGGTGTCCTTGGTTACCACTGGCACAGGAGGTGTGTCCCTGGTTACCACTGACTGTCACCGGAGGGGTGTCCTTGGTTAACATGGTCGCAGGTGGGTTTCCCTGGTTACCACTGACTGTCAGAGATGCGTGTCCCTGGTTACCACCGACTGTCATATGTGCGTGTCCCTGGTAGCCACGGTCACAGGAGAGGTGTCCGTGGTTACCAGTGACTGTCACAGTAGGTGTGTCCTTGGTTACCATGGTCACAGGTGGGTTTCCCTGGTTACCACCGACTGTCAGAGATGCGTGTCCCTGATTACCACCGACTGTCACAGGCCGGTGTCCCTGGGCACTGTGAATGTCACAGGTGGGTTTCCCTGGTTACCACCGACTGTCAAAGGACGGCTGTCCCTGGGTACCATTGTCACAGGAGGGGTATCCTTGGTTGCCACTGGCACAGGAGGTGTTTGCCTGGTTACCACTGACTGTCACAGGAGGGGTGTCCTTGGTTACCATGATTGCAGGTGGGTTTCCCTGGTTACCACTGACTGTCAGAAATGCCTGTCCCTGGTTACCACCGACTGTCATATGTGCGTGTCCTGGTAACCACAGTCACAGGAGAGGTGTCCTTGGTTACCAGTGACTGTGGGTTGGGGTGTCCTTGGTTACCATGGTCACAGGTGGGTTTCCCTGCTTACCACCGACTGTCAGAAATATGTGTCCCTGGTTACCACCGACTGTCACTGGCAGGTGTCCCTGGGCACTGTGAATGTCACAGGTGGGTTTCCCTGGTTACCACCGACTGTCACAGGACGGCTGTCCCTGGGTTCCATTGTCACAGGAGGGGTGTCCTTGGTTACCATGGTCACAGGTGGGTTTCCCTGGTTACCACTGACTGTCACAGGAGGGCTGTCCCTTGGTACCATTGTCACAGGACGGGTGTCCTTGGTTACCATGGTCACAGGTGGGTTTCCCTGGTTACCACCGACTGTCACAGGAGGGCTGTCCGTGGGTACTATTGTCACAGGAGGGGTGTCCTTGGTTACCGTGGTCACAGGTGGGTTTCCCTGGTTACCACCGACTGTCAGAGATGCGTGTCCCTGGTAACCATGGTCACAGGAGAGGTGTCCTTGGTTACCAGTGACTGTGGGTAGGGGTGTCCTTGGTTACCATGGTCACAGGTGGGTTTCCCTTGTTACCACCGACTGTCACAGGAGGGCTGTCCATGGATACCATTGTCACAGGAGGGGTGTCCTTGGTTACCATGGTCACAGGTGGGTTTCCCTGGTTACCACCGACTGTCAGAGATGCGTCTCCCTGGTTACCACCGACTGTCACAGGCCGGTGTCCCTGGGCACTGTGAATGTCACAGGTGGGTTTCCCTGGTTACCACCGACTGTCACAGGATGGCTGTCCCTGGGTACCATTGTCACAGGAGGGGTGTCCTTGGTTACCATGGTCACAGGTGGGTTTCCCTGGTTACCACCGACTGTCACAGGAGGGCTGTCCCGGGGTACCATTGTCACAGGAGGGGTGTCCTTGGTTACCATGGTCACAGGTGGATTTCCCTGGTTACCACTGACTGTCAGAGATGCGTCTCCCTGATAACCACGGTCACAGGAGAGGTGTCCTTGGTTACCAGTGACAGTGGGTAGGGGTGTCCTTGGTTACCATGGTCACAGGTGTGTTTCCCTGGTTACCACCGACTGTCACAGGAGGGGTGTCCTTGGTTACCATGGTCGCAGGTGGGTTTCCCTGGTTACCACTGACTGTCAGAAATGCGTGTCCCTGGTTACCACCGACTGTCATATGTGCGTGTCCTGGTAACCACGGTCACAGGAGAGGTGTCCTTGGTTACCAGTGACTGTGGGTAGGGGTGTCCTTGGTTACCATGTTCACAGGTGGTTTTCCCTGGTTACCACCGACTGTCACAGGAGGGCTGTCCCTGGGTACCGTTGTCACAGGAGGGGTGTCCTTGGTTACCACTGGCACAGGAGGTGTGTCCCTGGTTACCACTGACTGTCACAGGAGGGGTGTCCTTGTTTAACATGGTCGCAGGTGGGTTTCCCTGGTTACCACTGACTGTCAGAGATGCGTGTCCCTCGTTACCACCGACTGTCACAGGCCGGTGTCCCTGGGCACTGTGAATGTCACAGGTGGGTTTCCCTGGTTACCACCGACTGTCAGAGATGCGTCTCCCTGATAACCACGGTCACAGGAGAGGTGTCCTTGGTTACCAGTGACAGTGGGTAGGGGTGTCCTTGGTTACCATGGTCACAGGTGTGTTTCCCTGGTTACCACCGACTGTCACAGGAGGGCTGTCCCTGGGTACCATTGTCACAGAGGGGTGTCCTTGGTTACCATGGTCACAGGTGGGTTTCCCTGGTTACCACCGACTGTCAGAGATGCGTCTCCCTGGTTACCACCGACTGTCACAGGCCGGTGTCCCTGGGCACTGTGAATGTCACAGGTGGGTTTCCCTGGTTACCACCGACTGTCAGAGATGCGTCTCCCTGATAACCACGGTCACAGGAGAGGTGTCCTTGGTTACCAGTGACTGTGGGTAGGGGTGTCCTTGGTTACCATGGTCACAGGTGTGTTTCCCTGGTTACCACCGACTGTCACAGGAGGGCTGTCCCTGGGTACCATTGTCACAGGAGGGGTGTCCTTGGTTACCATGGTCACAGGTGGGTTTCCCTGGTTACCACCGACTGTCACAGGAGGGCTGTCCCTGGTACCATTGTGACAGGAGGGGTGTCCTTGGTTACCACTGGCACAGGAGGTGTGTCCCTGGTTACCACTGACTGTCACAGGAAGGGTGTCCTTGGTTACCATGGTCGCAGGTGGGTTTCCCTAGTTACCACTGACTGTCATAGATGCGTGTCCCTGTTTACCACCGACTGTCATATATGCGTGTCCCTGGTAACCACGGTCACAGGAGAGGTGTCTGTGGTTACCAGTGACTGTCACAGTAGGTGGGTCCTTGGTTACCATGGCGACAGGTGGGTTTCCCTTGTTACCACCGACTGTCAGAGATGCGTGTCCCTGGTTACCACCGACTGTCATATGTGCGTGTCCGTGGTAGCCACGGTCACAGGAGAGGTGTCCGTGGTTACCAGTGACTGTCACAGTAGGTGTGTCCTTGGTTACCATGGTCACAGGTGGGTTTCCCTGGTTACCACCGACTGTCAGAGATGCGTGTCCCTGGTTACCACCGACTGTCACAGGCCGGTGTCCCTGGGCACTGTGAATGTCACAGGTGGGTTTCCCTGGTTACCACCGACTGTCACAGGATGGCTGTCCCTGGGGACCATTGTCACAGGAGGGGTGTCCTTGGTTACCATGGTCACAGGTGGGTTTCCCTGGTTACCACCGACTGTCACAGGAGGGCTGTCCCGGGGTACCATTGTCACAGGAGGGTGTCCTTGGTTACCATGGTCACAGGTGGGTTTCCCTGGTTACCACCGACTGTCACAGGAGGGCTGTCCCTGGGTACCATTGTCACAGGAGGGGTGTCCTTGGTTACCATGGTCACAGGTGGGTTTCCCTGGTTACCACCGACTGTCAGAGATGCGTCTCCCTGATAACCACGGTCACAGGAGAGGTGTCCTTGGTTACCAGTGACAGTGGGTAGGGGTGTCCTTGGTTACCATGGTCACAGGTGTGTTTCCCTGGTTACCACCGACTGTCACAGGAGGGCTGTCCCTGGGTACCATTGTCACAGAGGGGTGTCCTTGGTTACCATGGTCACAGGTGGGTTTCCCTGGTTACCACCGACTGTCAGAGATGCGTCTCCCTGGTTACCACCGACTGTCACAGGCCGGTGTCCCTGGGCACTGTGAATGTCACAGGTGGGTTTCCCTGGTTACCACCGACTGTCAGAGATGCGTCTCCCTGATAACCATGGTCACAGGAGAGGTGTCCTTGGTTACCAGTGACAGTGGGTAGGGGTGTCCTTGGTTACCATGGTCACAGGTGTGTTTCCCTGGTTACCACCGACTGTCACAGGAGGGCTGTCCCTGGGTACCATTGTCACAGGAGGGGTGTCCTTGGTTACCATGGTCACAGGTGGGTTTCCCTGGTTACCACCGACTGTCACAGGAGGGCTGTCCCTGGTACCATTGTGACAGGAGGTGTGTCCTTGGTTACCACTGGCACAGGAGGTGTGTCCCTGGTTACCACTGACTGTCACAGGAAGGGTGTCCTTGGTTACCATGGTCGCAGGTGGGTTTCCCTAGTTACCACTGACTGTCATAGATGCGTGTCCCTGTTTACCACCGACTGTCATATATGCGTGTCCCTGGTAACCACGGTCACAGGAGAGGTGTCTGTGGTTACCAGTGACTGTCACAGTAGGTGGGTCCTTGGTTACCATGGCGACAGGTGGGTTTCCCTTGTTACCACCGACTGTCAGAGATGCGTGTCCCTGGTTACCACCGACTGTCATATGTGCGTGTCCGTGGTAGCCACGGTCACAGGAGAGGTGTCCGTGGTTACCAGTGACTGTCACAGTAGGTGTGTCCTTGGTTACCATGGTCACAGGTGGGTTTCCCTGGTTACCACCGACTGTCAGAGATGCGTGTCCCTGGTTACCACCGACTGTCACAGGCCGGTGTCCCTGGGCACTGTGAATGTCACAGGTGGGTTTCCCTGGTTACCACCGACTGTCACAGGATGGCTGTCCCTGGGTACCATTGTCACAGGAGGGGTGTCCTTGGTTACCATGGTCACAGGTGGGTTTCCCTGGTTACCACCGACTGTCACAGGAGGGCTGTCCCGGGGTACCATTGTCACAGGAGGGGTGTCCTTGGTTACCATGGTCACAGGTGGGTTTCCCTGGTTACCACCGACTGTCACAGGAGGGCTGTCCCTGGGTACCATTGTCACAGGAGGGGTGTCCTTGGTTACCATGGTCACAGGTGGGTTTCCCTGGTTACCACCGACTGTCAGAGATGCGTCTCCCTGATAACCACGGTCACAGGAGAGGTGTCCTTGGTTACCAGTGACAGTGGGTAGGGGTGTCCTTGGTTACCATGGTCACAGGTGTGTTTCCCTGGTTACCACCGACTGTCACAGGAGGGCTGTCCCTGGGTACCATTGTCACAGAGGGGTGTCCTTGGTTACCATGGTCACAGGTGGGTTTCCCTGGTTACCACCGACTGTCAGAGATGCGTCTCCCTGGTTACCACCGACTGTCACAGGCCGGTGTCCCTGGGCACTGTGAATGTCACAGGTGGGTTTCCCTGGTTACCACCGACTGTCAGAGATGCGTCTCCCTGATAACCACGGTCACAGGAGAGGTGTCCTTGGTTACCAGTGAATGTGGGTAGGGGTGTCCTTGGTTACCACTGGCACAGGAGGTGTGTCCCTGGTTACCACTGACTGTCACAGGAGGGGTGTCCTTGGTTACCATGGTCGCAGGTGGGTTTCCCTGGTTACCACTGACTGTCAGAGATGCGTGTCCCTGGTTACCACCGACTGTCATATGTGCGTGTCCTGGTAACCACGGTCACAGGAGAGGTGTCCTTGGTTACCAGTGACTGTGGGTAGGGGTGTCCTTGGTTAACTTGTTCACAGGTGGGTTTCCCTGGTTACCACTGACTGTCAGAGATGCGTGTCCCTGGTTAACACTGACTGTCATATGTGCGTGTCCCTGGTAACCACGGTCACAGGAGAGGTGTCCATGGTTACCAGTGACTGGCACAGTAGGTGTGTCCTTGGTTACCATGGTCACAGGTGTGTTTCCCTGGTTACCACCGACTGTCAGAGATGCGTGTCCCTGGTTACCACCGACTGTCACAGGCCGGTGTCCCTGGGCACTGTGAATGTCACAGGTGAGTTTCCCTGATTACCACCGACTGTCACAGGAGGGCTGTCCCGGGGTACCATTGTCACAGGAGGGGTGTCCTTGGTTACCACTGGCACAGGAGGTGTGTCCCTGGTTACCACTGACTGTCACAGGAGGGGTGTCCTTGGTTACCATGGTCGCAGGTGGGTTTCCCTGGTTACCACTGACTGTCAGAAATGCGTGTCCCTGGTTACCACCAACTGTCATATGTGCGTGTCCTGGTAACCACGGTCACAGGAGAGGTGTCCTTGGTTACCAGTGACTGTGGGTAGGGGTGTCCTTGGTTACCATGGTCACAGGTGGGTTTCCCTGGTTACCACCGACTGTCACAGGAGGGCTGTCCCTGGGTACCATTGTCACAGGAGGGGTGTCCTTGGTTACCATGGTCACAGGTGGGTTTCCCTGGTTACCACCGACTGACAGAGATGCGTCTCCCTGATAACCACGGTCACAGGAGAGGTGTCCTTGGTTACCAGTGACAGTGGGTAGGGGTGTCCTTGGTTACCATGGTCACAGGTGTGTTTCCCTGGTTACCACCGACTGTCACAGGAGGGCTGTCCCTGGGTACCATTGTCACAGAGGGGTGTCCTTGGTTACCATGGTCACAGGTGGGTTTCCCTGGTTACGACCGACTGTCAGAGATGCGTCTCCCTGGTTACCACCGACTGTCACAGGCCGGTGTCCCTGGGCACTGTGAATGTCACAGGTGGGTTGCCCTGGTTACCACCGACTGTCAGAGATGCGTCTCCCTGATAACCACGGTCACAGGAGAGGTGTCCTTGGTTACCAGTGACAGTGGGTAGGGGTGTCCTTGGTTACCATGGTCACAGGTGTGTTTCCTGGTTACCACCGACTGTCACAGGAGGGCTGTCCCTGGGTACCATTGTCACAGAGGGGTGTCCTTGGTTACCATGGTCACAGGTGGGTTTCCCTGGTTACCACCGACTGTCAGAGATGCGTGTCCCTGGTTACCACCGACTGTCACAGGCCGGTGTCCCTGGGCACTGTGAATGTCACAGGTGGGTTTCCCTGGTTACCACCGACTGTCACAGAATGGCTGTCCCTGGGTACCATTGTCACAGGAGGGGTGTCCTTGGTTACCATGGTCACAGGTGGGTTTCCCTGGTTACCACCGACTGTCACAGGAGGGCTGTCCCGGGGTACCATTGTCACAGGAGTGGTGTCCTTGGTTACCATGGTCACAGGTGGGTTTCCCTGGTTACCACCGACTGTCACAGGAGGGCTGTCCCTGGGTACCATTGTCACAGGAGGGGTGTCCTTGGTTACCATGGTCACAGGTGGGTTTCCCTGGTTACCACCGACTGTCAGAGATGCGTCTCCCTGATAACCACGGTCACAGGAGAGGTGTCCTTGGTTACCAGTGACAGTGGGTAGGGGTGTCCTTGGTTACCATGGTCACAGGTGTGTTTCCCTGGTTACCACCGACTGTCACAGGAGGGCTGTCCGTGGGTACCATTGTCACAGAGGGGTGTCCTTGGTTACCATGGTCACAGGTTGGTTTCCCTGGTTACCACCGACTGTCAGAGATGCGTCTCCCTGGTTACCACCGACTGTCACAGGCCGGTGTCCCTGGGCACTGTGAATGTCACAGGTGGTTTTCCCTGGTTACCACCGACTGTCAGAGATGCGTCTCCCTGATAACCACGGTCACAGGAGAGGTGTCCTTGGTTACCAGTGACTGTGGGTAGGGGTGTCCTTGGTTACCATGGTCACAGGTGGGTTTCCCTGGTTACCACCGACTGTCACAGGAAGGCTGTCCCTGGGTACCATTGTCACAGGAGGGGTGTCCTTGGTTACCATGGTCACAGGTGGGTTTCCCTGGTTACCACCGACTGTCAGAGATGCGTCTCCCTGATAACCACGGTCACAGGAGAGGTGTCCTTGGTTACCAGTGACAGTGGGTAGGGGTGTCCTTGGTTACCATGGTCACAGGTGTGTTTCCCTGGTTACCACCGACTGCCACAGGAGGGCTGTCCCTGGGTACCATTGTCACAGAGGGGTGTCCTTGGTTACCATGGTCACAGGTGGGTTTCCCTGGTTACCACCGACTGTCAGAGATGCGTCTCCCTGATAACCACGGTCACAGGAGAGGTGTCCTTGGTTACCAGTGACAGTGGGTAGGGGTGTCCTTGGTTACCATGGTCACAGGTGTGTTTCCCTGGTTACCACCGACTGTCACAGGAGGGCTGTCCCTGGGTACCATTGTCACAGAGGGGTGTCCTTGGTTACCATGGTCACAGGTGGGTTTCCCTGGTTACCACCGACTGTCACAGGAGGGCTGTCCGTGGGTACCATTGTCACAGAGGGGTGTCCTTGGTTACCATAGTCACAGGTTGGTTTCCCTGGTTACCACCGACTGTCAGAGATGCGTCTCCCTGGTTACCACCGACTGTCACAGGCCGGTGTCCCTGGGAACTGTGAATGCCACAGGTGGGTTTCCCTGGTTACCACCGACTGTCAGAGATGCGTCTCCCTGATAACCACGGTCACAGGAGAGGTGTCCTTGGTTACCAGTGACTGTGGGTAGGGGTGTCCTTGGTTACCACTGGCACAGGAGGTGTGTCCCTGGTTACCACTGACTGTCACAGGAGGGGTGTCCTTGGTTACCATGGTCGCAGGTGGGTTTCCCTGGTTACCACTGACTGTCAGAGATGCGTGTCCCTGGTTACCACCGACTGTCATATGTGCGTGTCGTGGTAACCACGGTCACAGGAGAGGTGTCCTTGGTTACCAGTGACTGTGGGTAGGGGTGTCCTTGGTTAACTTGTTCACAGGTGGGTTTCCCTGGTTACCACTGACTGTCAGAGATGCGTGTCCCTGGTTACCACCGACTGTCATATGTGCGTGTCCCTGGTAACCACAGTCACAGGAGAGGTGTCCGTGGTTACCAGTGACTGGCACAGTAGGTGTGTCCTTGGTTACCATGGTCACAGGTGGGTTTCCCTGGTTACCACCGACTGTCAGAGATGCGTGTCCCTGGTTACCACCGACTGTCACAGGCCGGTGTCCCTGGGCACTTTGAATGTCACAGGTGAGTTTCCCTGGTTACCACCGACTGTCAGAGATGCGTCTCCCTGATAAGCACGGTCACAGGAGAGGTGTCCTTGGTTACCAGTGACTGTGGGTAGGGGTGTCCTTGGTTACCATGGTCACAGGTGTGTTTCCATGGTTACCACCGACTGTCACAGGAGGGCTGTCCCTGGGTACCATTGTCACAGAGGGGTGTCCTTGGTTACCATGGTCACAGGTGGGTTTCCCTGGTTACCACCGACTGTCAGAGATGCGTGTCCCTGGTTACCACCGACTGTCACAGGCCGGTGTCCCTGGGCACTGTGAATGTCACAGGTGGGTTTCCCTGGTTACCACCGACTGTCACAGGATGGCTGTCCCTGGGTACCATTGTCACAGGAGGGGTGTCCTTGGTTACCATGGTCACAGGTGGGTTTCCCTGGTTACCACCGACTGTCACAGGAGGGCTGTCCCTGGGTACCATTGTCACAGGAGGGGTGTCCTTGGTTACCATGGTCACAGGTGGATTTCCCTGGTTACCACCGACTGTCAGAGATGCGTCTCCCTGATAACCACGGTCACAGGAGAGGTGTCCTTGGTTACCAGTGACAGTGGGTAGGGGTGTCCTTGGTTACCATGGTCACAGGTGTGTTTCCCTGGTTACCACCGACTATCACAGGAGGGCTGTCCGTGGGTACCATTGTCACAGAGGGGTGTCCTTGGTTACCATGGTCACAGGTTGGTTTCCCTGGTTACCACCGACTGTCAGAGATGCGTCTCCCTGGTTACCACCGACTGCCACAGGCCGGTGTCCCTGGGCACTGTGAATGCCACAGGTGGGTTTCCCTGGTTACCACCGACTGTCAGAGATGCGTCTCCCTGATAACCACGGTCACAGGAGAGGTGTCCTTGGTTACCAGTGACTGTGGGTAGGGGTGTCCTTGGTTACCACTGGCACAGGAGGTGTGTCCCTGGTTACCACTGACTGTCACAGGAGGGGTGTCCTTGGTTACCATGGTCGCAGGTGGGTTTCCCTGGTTACCACTGACTGTCAGAGATGCGTGTCCCTGGTTACCACCGACTGTCATATGTGCGTGTCGTGGTAACCACGGTCACAGGAGAGGTGTCCTTGGTTACCAGTGACTGTGGGTAGGGGTGTCCTTGGTTAACTTGTTCACAGGTGGGTTTCCCTGGTTACCACTGACTGTCAGAGATGCGTGTCCCTGGTTACCACCGACTGTCATATGTGCGTGTCCCTGGTAACCACAGTCACAGGAGAGGTGTCCGTGGTTACCAGTGACTGGCACAGTAGGTGTGTCCTTGGTTACCATGGTCACAGGTGGGTTTCCCAGGTTACCACCGACTGTCAGAGATGCGTGTCCCTGATTACCACCGACTGTCACAGGCCGGTGTCCCTGGGCACTGTGAATGTCACAGGTGGGTTTCCCTGGTTACCACCGACTGTCACAGGACGGCTGTCCCTGGGTACCATTGTCACAGGAGGGGTGTCCTTGGTTACCATGGTCACAGGTGGGTTTCCCTGGTTACCACCGACTGTCACAAGAGGGCTCTCCCTGGGTACCATTGTCACAGGAGGGGTGTCCTTGGTTACCATGGTCACAGGTGGGATTCCCTGGTTATCACCGACTGTCAGAGATGCGTCTCCCTGATAACCACGGTCACAGGAGAGGTGTCCTTGGTTACCAGTGACAGTGGGTAGAGGTGTCCTTGGTTACCATGGTCACAGGTGTGTTTCCCTGGTTACCACCGACTGTCACAGGAGGGCTGTCCCTGGGTACCATTGTCACAGAGGGGTGTCCTTGGTTACCATGGTCACAGGTGGGTTTCCCTGGTTACGACCGACTGTCAGAGATGCGTCTCCCTGGTTACCACCGACTGTCACAGGCCGGTGTCCCTGGGCACTGTGAATGTCACAGGTGGGTTGCCCTGGTTACCACCGACTGTCAGAGATGCGTCTCCCTGATAACCACGGTCACAGGAGAGGTGTCCTTGGTTACCAGTGACAGTGGGTAGGGGTGTCCTTGGTTACCATGGTCACAGGTGTGTTTCCTGGTTACCACCGACTGTCACAGGAGGGCTGTCCCTGGGTACCATTGTCACAGAGGGGTGTCCTTGGTTACCATGGTCACAGGTGGGTTTCCCTGGTTACCACCGACTGTCAGAGATGCGTGTCCCTGGTTACCACCGACTGTCACAGGCCGGTGTCCCTGGGCACTGTGAATGTCACAGGTGGGTTTCCCTGGTTACCACCGACTGTCACAGAATGGCTGTCCCTGGGTACCATTGTCACAGGAGGGGTGTCCTTGGTTACCATGGTCACAGGTGGGTTTCCCTGGTTACCACCGACTGTCACAGGAGGGCTGTCCCGGGGTACCATTGTCACAGGAGTGGTGTCCTTGGTTACCATGGTCACAGGTGGGTTTCCCTGGTTACCACCGACTGTCACAGGAGGGCTGTCCCTGGGTACCATTGTCACAGGAGGGGTGTCCTTGGTTACCATGGTCACAGGTGGGTTTCCCTGGTTACCACCGACTGTCAGAGATGCGTCTCCCTGATAACCACGGTCACAGGAGAGGTGTCCTTGGTTACCAGTGACAGTGGGTAGGGGTGTCCTTGGTTACCATGGTCACAGGTGTGTTTCCCTGGTTACCACCGACTGTCACAGGAGGGCTGTCCGTGGGTACCATTGTCACAGAGGGGTGTCCTTGGTTACCATGGTCACAGGTTGGTTTCCCTGGTTACCACCGACTGTCAGAGATGCGTCTCCCTGGTTACCACCGACTGTCACAGGCCGGTGTCCCTGGGCACTGTGAATGTCACAGGTGGTTTTCCCTGGTTACCACCGACTGTCAGAGATGCGTCTCCCTGATAACCACGGTCACAGGAGAGGTGTCCTTGGTTACCAGTGACTGTGGGTAGGGGTGTCCTTGGTTACCATGGTCACAGGTGGGTTTCCCTGGTTACCACCGACTGTCACAGGAAGGCTGTCCCTGGGTACCATTGTCACAGGAGGGGTGTCCTTGGTTACCATGGTCACAGGTGGGTTTCCCTGGTTACCACCGACTGTCAGAGATGCGTCTCCCTGATAACCACGGTCACAGGAGAGGTGTCCTTGGTTACCAGTGACAGTGGGTAGGGGTGTCCTTGGTTACCATGGTCACAGGTGTGTTTCCCTGGTTACCACCGACTGCCACAGGAGGGCTGTCCCTGGGTACCATTGTCACAGAGGGGTGTCCTTGGTTACCATGGTCACAGGTGGGTTTCCCTGGTTACCACCGACTGTCAGAGATGCGTCTCCCTGATAACCACGGTCACAGGAGAGGTGTCCTTGGTTACCAGTGACAGTGGGTAGGGGTGTCCTTGGTTACCATGGTCACAGGTGTGTTTCCCTGGTTACCACCGACTGTCACAGGAGGGCTGTCCCTGGGTACCATTGTCACAGAGGGGTGTCCTTGGTTACCATGGTCACAGGTGGGTTTCCCTGGTTACCACCGACTGTCACAGGAGGGCTGTCCGTGGGTACCATTGTCACAGAGGGGTGTCCTTGGTTACCATAGTCACAGGTTGGTTTCCCTGGTTACCACCGACTGTCAGAGATGCGTCTCCCTGGTTACCACCGACTGTCACAGGCCGGTGTCCCTGGGAACTGTGAATGCCACAGGTGGGTTTCCCTGGTTACCACCGACTGTCAGAGATGCGTCTCCCTGATAACCACGGTCACAGGAGAGGTGTCCTTGGTTACCAGTGACTGTGGGTAGGGGTGTCCTTGGTTACCACTGGCACAGGAGGTGTGTCCCTGGTTACCACTGACTGTCACAGGAGGGGTGTCCTTGGTTACCATGGTCGCAGGTGGGTTTCCCTGGTTACCACTGACTGTCAGAGATGCGTGTCCCTGGTTACCACCGACTGTCATATGTGCGTGTCGTGGTAACCACGGTCACAGGAGAGGTGTCCTTGGTTACCAGTGACTGTGGGTAGGGGTGTCCTTGGTTAACTTGTTCACAGGTGGGTTTCCCTGGTTACCACTGACTGTCAGAGATGCGTGTCCCTGGTTACCACCGACTGTCATATGTGCGTGTCCCTGGTAACCACAGTCACAGGAGAGGTGTCCGTGGTTACCAGTGACTGGCACAGTAGGTGTGTCCTTGGTTACCATGGTCACAGGTGGGTTTCCCTGGTTACCACCGACTGTCAGAGATGCGTGTCCCTGGTTACCACCGACTGTCACAGGCCGGTGTCCCTGGGCACTTTGAATGTCACAGGTGAGTTTCCCTGGTTACCACCGACTGTCAGAGATGCGTCTCCCTGATAAGCACGGTCACAGGAGAGGTGTCCTTGGTTACCAGTGACTGTGGGTAGGGGTGTCCTTGGTTACCATGGTCACAGGTGTGTTTCCATGGTTACCACCGACTGTCACAGGAGGGCTGTCCCTGGGTACCATTGTCACAGAGGGGTGTCCTTGGTTACCATGGTCACAGGTGGGTTTCCCTGGTTACCACCGACTGTCAGAGATGCGTGTCCCTGGTTACCACCGACTGTCACAGGCCGGTGTCCCTGGGCACTGTGAATGTCACAGGTGGGTTTCCCTGGTTACCACCGACTGTCACAGGATGGCTGTCCCTGGGTACCATTGTCACAGGAGGGGTGTCCTTGGTTACCATGGTCACAGGTGGGTTTCCCTGGTTACCACCGACTGTCACAGGAGGGCTGTCCCTGGGTACCATTGTCACAGGAGGGGTGTCCTTGGTTACCATGGTCACAGGTGGATTTCCCTGGTTACCACCGACTGTCAGAGATGCGTCTCCCTGATAACCACGGTCACAGGAGAGGTGTCCTTGGTTACCAGTGACAGTGGGTAGGGGTGTCCTTGGTTACCATGGTCACAGGTGTGTTTCCCTGGTTACCACCGACTATCACAGGAGGGCTGTCCGTGGGTACCATTGTCACAGAGGGGTGTCCTTGGTTACCATGGTCACAGGTTGGTTTCCCTGGTTACCACCGACTGTCAGAGATGCGTCTCCCTGGTTACCACCGACTGCCACAGGCCGGTGTCCCTGGGCACTGTGAATGCCACAGGTGGGTTTCCCTGGTTACCACCGACTGTCAGAGATGCGTCTCCCTGATAACCACGGTCACAGGAGAGGTGTCCTTGGTTACCAGTGACTGTGGGTAGGGGTGTCCTTGGTTACCACTGGCACAGGAGGTGTGTCCCTGGTTACCACTGACTGTCACAGGAGGGGTGTCCTTGGTTACCATGGTCGCAGGTAGGTTTCCCTGGTTACCACTGACTGTCAGAGATGCGTGTCCCTGGTTACCACCGACTGTCATATGTGCGTGTCGTGGTAACCACGGTCACAGGAGAGGTGTCCTTGGTTACCAGTGACTGTGGGTAGGGGTGTCCTTGGTTAACTTGTTCACAGGTGGGTTTCCCTGGTTACCACTGACTGTCAGAGATGCGTGTCCCTGGTTACCACCGACTGTCATATGTGCGTGTCCCTGGTAACCACAGTCACAGGAGAGGTGTCCGTGGTTACCAGTGACTGGCACAGTAGGTGTGTCCTTGGTTACCATGGTCACAGGTGGGTTTCCCAGGTTACCACCGACTGTCAGAGATGCGTGTCCCTGATTACCACCGACTGTCACAGGCCGGTGTCCCTGGGCACTGTGAATGTCACAGGTGGGTTTCCCTGGTTACCACCGACTGTCACAGGACGGCTGTCCCTGGGTACCATTGTCACAGGAGGGGTGTCCTTGGTTACCATGGTCACAGGTGGGTTTCCCTGGTTACCACCGACTGTCACAAGAGGGCTCTCCCTGGGTACCATTGTCACAGGAGGGGTGTCCTTGGTTACCATGGTCACAGGTGGGATTCCCTGGTTATCACCGACTGTCAGAGATGCGTCTCCCTGATAACCACGGTCACAGGAGAGGTGTCCTTGGTTACCAGTGACAGTGGGTAGAGGTGTCCTTGGTTACCATGGTCACAGGTGTGTTTCCCTGGTTACCACCGACTGTCACAGGAGGGCTGTCCCTGGGTACCATTGTCACAGAGGGGTGTCCTTGGTTACCATGGTCACAGGTGGGTTTCCCTGGTTACGACCGACTGTCAGAGATGCGTCTCCCTGGTTACCACCGACTGTCACAGGCCGGTGTCCCTGGGCACTGTGAATGTCACAGGTGGGTTGCCCTGGTTACCACCGACTGTCAGAGATGCGTCTCCCTGATAACCACGGTCACAGGAGAGGTGTCCTTGGTTACCAGTGACAGTGGGTAGGGGTGTCCTTGGTTACCATGGTCACAGGTGTGTTTCCTGGTTACCACCGACTGTCACAGGAGGGCTGTCCCTGGGTTCCATTGTCACAGAGGGGTGTCCTTGGTTACCATGGTCACAGGTGGGTTTCCCTGGTTACCACCGACTGTCAGAGATGCGTGTCCCTGGTTACCACCGACTGTCACAGGCCGGTGTCCCTGGGCACTGTGAATGTCACAGGTGGGTTTCCCTGGTTACCACCGACTGTCACAGAATGGCTGTCCCTGGGTACCATTGTCACAGGAGGGGTGTCCTTGGTTACCATGGTCACAGGTGGGTTTCCCTGGTTACCACCGACTGTCACAGGAGGGCTGTCCCGGGGTACCATTGTCACAGGAGTGGTGTCCTTGGTTACCATGGTCACAGGTGGGTTTCCCTGGTTACCACCGACTGTCACAGGAGGGCTGTCCCTGGGTACCATTGTCACAGGAGGGGTGTCCTTGGTTACCATGGTCACAGGTGGGTTTCCCTGGTTACCACCGACTGTCAGAGATGCGTCTCCCTGATAACCACGGTCACAGGAGAGGTGTCCTTGGTTACCAGTGACAGTGGGTAGGGGTGTCCTTGGTTACCATGGTCACAGGTGTGTTTCCCTGGTTACCACCGACTGTCACAGGAGGGCTGTCCGTGGGTACCATTGTCACAGAGGGGTGTCCTTGGTTACCATGGTCACAGGTTGGTTTCCCTGGTTACCACCGACTGTCAGAGATGCGTCTCCCTGGTTACCACCGACTGTCACAGGCCGGTGTCCCTGGGCACTGTGAATGTCACAGGTGGTTTTCCCTGGTTACCACCGACTGTCAGAGATGCGTCTCCCTGATAACCACGGTCACAGGAGAGGTGTCCTTGGTTACCAGTGACTGTGGGTAGGGGTGTCCTTGGTTACCATGGTCACAGGTGGGTTTCCCTGGTTACCACCGACTGTCACAGGAAGGCTGTCCCTGGGTACCATTGTCACAGGAGGGGTGTCCTTGGTTACCATGGTCACAGGTGGGTTTCCCTGGTTACCACCGACTGTCAGAGATGCGTCTCCCTGATAACCACGGTCACAGGAGAGGTGTCCTTGGTTACCAGTGACAGTGGGTAGGGGTGTCCTTGGTTACCATGGTCACAGGTGTGTTTCCCTGGTTACCACCGACTGTCACAGGAGGGCTGTCCCTGGGTACCATTGTCACAGAGGGGTGTCCTTGGTTACCATGGTCACAGGTGGGTTTCCCTGGTTACCACCGACTGTCACAGGAGGGCTGTCCGTGGGTACCATTGTCACAGAGGGGTGTCCTTGGTTACCATAGTCACAGGTTGGTTTCCCTGGTTACCACCGACTGTCAGAGATGCGTCTCCCTGGTTACCACCGACTGTCACAGGCCGGTGTCCCTGGGAACTGTGAATGCCACAGGTGGGTTTCCCTGGTTACCACCGACTGTCAGAGATGCGTCTCCCTGATAACCACGGTCACAGGAGAGGTGTCCTTGGTTACCAGTGACTGTGGGTAGGGGTGTCCTTGGTTACCACTGGCACAGGAGGTGTGTCCCTGGTTACCACTGACTGTCACAGGAGGGGTGTCCTTGGTTACCATGGTCGCAGGTGGGTTTCCCTGGTTACCACTGACTGTCAGAGATGCGTGTCCCTGGTTACCACCGACTGTCATATGTGCGTGTCGTGGTAACCACGGTCACAGGAGAGGTGTCCTTGGTTACCAGTGACTGTGGGTAGGGGTGTCCTTGGTTAACTTGTTCACAGGTGGGTTTCCCTGGTTACCACTGACTGTCAGAGATGCGTGTCCCTGGTTACCACCGACTGTCATATGTGCGTGTCCCTGGTAACCACAGTCACAGGAGAGGTGTCCGTGGTTACCAGTGACTGGCACAGTAGGTGTGTCCTTGGTTACCATGGTCACAGGTGGGTTTCCCTGGTTACCACCGACTGTCAGAGATGCGTGTCCCTGGTTACCACCGACTGTCACATGCCGGTGTCCCTGGGCACTTTGAATGTCACAGGTGAGTTTCCCTGGTTACCACCGACTGTCAGAGATGCGTCTCCCTGATAAGCACGGTCACAGGAGAGGTGTCCTTGGTTACCAGTGACTGTGGGTAGGGGTGTCCTTGGTTACCATGGTCACAGGTGTGTTTCCATGGTTACCACCGACTGTCACAGGAGGGCTGTCCCTGGGTACCATTGTCACAGAGGGGTGTCCTTGGTTACCATGGTCACAGGTGGGTTTCCCTGGTTACCACCGACTGTCAGAGATGCGTGTCCCTGGTTACCACCGACTGTCACAGGCCGGTGTCCCTGGGCACTGTGAATGTCACAGGTGGGTTTCCCTGGTTACCACCGACTGTCACAGGATGGCTGTCCCTGGGTACCATTGTCACAGGAGGGGTGTCCTTGGTTACCATGGTCACAGGTGGGTTTCCCTGGTTACCACCGACTGTCACAGGAGGGCTGTCCCTGGGTACCATTGTCACAGGAGGGGTGTCCTTGGTTACCATGGTCACAGGTGGATTTCCCTGGTTACCACCGACTGTCAGATATGCGTCTCCCTGATAACCACGGTCACAGGAGAGGTGTCCTTGGTTACCAGTGACAGTGGGTAGGGGTGTCCTTGGTTACCATGGTCACAGGTGTGTTTCCCTGGTTACCACCGACTATCACAGGAGGGCTGTCCGTGGGTACCATTGTCACAGAGGGGTGTCCTTGGTTACCATGGTCACAGGTTGGTTTCCCTGGTTACCACCGACTGTCAGAGATGCGTCTCCCTGGTTACCACCGACTGCCACAGGCCGGTGTCCCTGGGCACTGTGAATGCCACAGGTGGGTTTCCCTGGTTACCACCGACTGTCAGAGATGCGTCTCCCTGATAACCACGGTCACAGGAGAGGTGTCCTTGGTTACCAGTGACTGTGGGTAGGGGTGTCCTTGGTTACCACTGGCACAGGAGGTGTGTCCCTGGTTACCACTGACTGTCACAGGAGGGGTGTCCTTGGTTACCATGGTCGCAGGTGGGTTTCCCTGGTTACCACTGACTGTCAGAGATGCGTGTCCCTGGTTACCACCGACTGTCATATGTGCGTGTCGTGGTAACCACGGTCACAGGAGAGGTGTCCTTGGTTACCAGTGACTGTGGGTAGGGGTGTCCTTGGTTAACTTGTTCACAGGTGGGTTTCCCTGGTTACCACTGACTGTCAGAGATGCGTGTCCCTGGTTACCACCGACTGTCATATGTGCGTGTCCCTGGTAACCACAGTCACAGGAGAGGTGTCCGTGGTTACCAGTGACTGGCACAGTAGGTGTGTCCTTGGTTACCATGGTCACAGGTGGGTTTCCCAGGTTACCACCGACTGTCAGAGATGCGTGTCCCTGATTACCACCGACTGTCACAGGCCGGTGTCCCTGGGCACTGTGAATGTCACAGGTGGGTTTCCCTGGTTACCACCGACTGTCACAGGACGGCTGTCCCTGGGTACCATTGTCACAGGAGGGGTGTCCTTGGTTACCATGGTCACAGGTGGGTTTCCCTGGTTACCACCGACTGTCACAAGAGGGCTCTCCCTGGGTACCATTGTCACAGGAGGGGTGTCCTTGGTTACCATGGTCACAGGTGGGATTCCCTGGTTATCACCGACTGTCAGAGATGCGTCTCCCTGATAACCACGGTCACAGGAGAGGTGTCCTTGGTTACCAGTGACAGTGGGTAGAGGTGTCCTTGGTTACCATGGTCACAGGTGTGTTTCCCTGGTTACCACCGACTGTCACAGGAGGGCTGTCCCTGGGTACCATTGTCACAGAGGGGTGTCCTTGGTTACCATGGTCACAGGTGGGTTTCCCTGGTTACGACCGACTGTCAGAGATGCGTCTCCCTGGTTACCACCGACTGTCACAGGCCGGTGTCCCTGGGCACTGTGAATGTCACAGGTGGGTTGCCCTGGTTACCACCGACTGTCAGAGATGCGTCTCCCTGATAACCACGGTCACAGGAGAGGTGTCCTTGGTTACCAGTGACAGTGGGTAGGGGTGTCCTTGGTTACCATGGTCACAGGTGTGTTTCCTGGTTACCACCGACTGTCACAGGAGGGCTGTCCCTGGGTACCATTGTCACAGAGGGGTGTCCTTGGTTACCATGGTCACAGGTGGGTTTCCCTGGTTACCACCGACTGTCAGAGATGCGTGTCCCTGGTTACCACCGACTGTCACAGGCCGGTGTCCCTGGGCACTGTGAATGTCACAGGTGGGTTTCCCTGGTTACCACCGACTGTCACAGAATGGCTGTCCCTGGGTACCATTGTCACAGGAGGGGTGTCCTTGGTTACCATGGTCACAGGTGGGTTTCCCTGGTTACCACCGACTGTCACAGGAGGGCTGTCCCGGGGTACCATTGTCACAGGAGTGGTGTCCTTGGTTACCATGGTCACAGGTGGGTTTCCCTGGTTACCACCGACTGTCACAGGAGGGCTGTCCCTGGGTACCATTGTCACAGGAGGGGTGTCCTTGGTTACCATGGTCACAGGTGGATTTCCCTGGTTACCACCGACTGTCAGAGATGCGTCTCCCTGATAACCACGGTCACAGGAGAGGTGTCCTTGGTTACCAGTGACAGTGGGTAGGGGTGTCCTTGGTTACCATGGTCACAGGTGTGTTTCCCTGGTTACCACCGACTATCACAGGAGGGCTGTCCGTGGGTACCATTGTCACAGAGGGGTGTCCTTGGTTACCATGGTCACAGGTTGGTTTCCCTGGTTACCACCGACTGTCAGAGATGCGTCTCCCTGGTTACCACCGACTGCCACAGGCCGGTGTCCCTGGGCACTGTGAATGCCACAGGTGGGTTTCCCTGGTTACCACCGACTGTCAGAGATGCGTCTCCCTGATAACCACGGTCACAGGAGAGGTGTCCTTGGTTACCAGTGACTGTGGGTAGGGGTGTCCTTGGTTACCACTGGCACAGGAGGTGTGTCCCTGGTTACCACTGACTGTCACAGGAGGGGTGTCCTTGGTTACCATGGTCGCAGGTGGGTTTCCCTGGTTACCACTGACTGTCAGAGATGCGTGTCCCTGGTTACCACCGACTGTCATATGTGCGTGTCGTGGTAACCACGGTCACAGGAGAGGTGTCCTTGGTTACCAGTGACTGTGGGTAGGGGTGTCCTTGGTTAACTTGTTCACAGGTGGGTTTCCCTGGTTACCACTGACTGTCAGAGATGCGTGTCCCTGGTTACCACCGACTGTCATATGTGCGTGTCCCTGGTAACCACAGTCACAGGAGAGGTGTCCGTGGTTACCAGTGACTGGCACAGTAGGTGTGTCCTTGGTTACCATGGTCACAGGTGGGTTTCCCAGGTTACCACCGACTGTCAGAGATGCGTGTCCCTGATTACCACCGACTGTCACAGGCCGGTGTCCCTGGGCACTGTGAATGTCACAGGTGGGTTTCCCTGGTTACCACCGACTGTCACAGGACGGCTGTCCCTGGGTTCCATTGTCACAGGAGGGGTGTCCTTGGTTACCATGGTCACAGGTGGGTTTCCCTGGTTACCACCGACTGTCACAAGAGGGCTGTCCCTTGGTACCATTGTCACAGGAGGGGTGTCCTTGGTTACCATGGTCACAGGTGGGTTTCCCTGGTTATCACCGAATGTCAGAGATGCGTCTCCCTGATAACCATGGTCACAGGAGAGGTGTCCTTGGTTACCAGTGACAGTGGGTAGGGGTGTCCTTGGTTACCATGGTCACAGGTGTGTTTCCCTGGTTACCACCGACTGTCACAGGAGGGCTGTCCCTGGGTACCATTGTCACAGAGGGGTGTCCTTGGTTACCATGGTCACAGGTGGGTTTCCCTGGTTACCACCGACTGTCAGAGATGCGTCTCCCTGGTTACCACCGACTGTCACAGGCCGGTGTCCCTGGGCACTGTGAATGTCACAGGTGGGTTTCCCTGGTTACCACCGACTGTCAGAGATGCGTCTCCCTGATAACCACGGTCACAGGAGAGGTGTCCTTGGTTACCAGTGAATGTGGGTAGGGGTGTCCTTGGTTACCACTGGCACAGGAGGTGTGTCCCTGGTTACCACTGACTGTCACAGGAGGGGTGTCCTTGGTTACCATGGTCGCAGGTGGGTTTCCCTGGTTACCACTGACTGTCAGAGATGCGTGTCCCTGGTTACCACCGACTGTCATATGTGCGTGTCCTGGTAACCACGGTCACAGGAGAGGTGTCCTTGGTTACCAGTGACTGTGGGTAGGGGTGTCCTTGATTAACTTGTTCACAGGTGGGTTTCCCTGGTTACCACTGACTGTCAGAGATGCGTGTCCCTGGTTAACACTGACTGTCATATGTGCGTGTCCCTGGTAACCACGGTCACAGGAGAGGTGTCCATGGTTACCAGTGACTGGCACAGTAGGTGTGTCCTTGGTTACCATGGTCACAGGTGTGTTTCCCTGGTTACCACCGACTGTCAGAGATGCGTGTCCCTGGTTACCACCGACTGTCACAGGCCGGTGTCCCTGGGCACTGTGAATGTCACAGGTGAGTTTCCCTGATTACCACCGACTGTCACAGGAGGGCTGTCCCTGGGTACCATTGTCACAGGAGGGGTGTCCTTGGTTACCACTGGCACAGGAGGTGTGTCCCTGGTTACCACTGACTGTCACAGGAGGGGTGTCCTTGGTTACCATGGTCGCAGGTGGGTTTCCCTGGTTACCACCGACTGTCACAGGAGGGCTGTCCCTGGGTACCATTGTCACAGGAGGGGTGTCCTTGGTTACCATGGTCACAGGTGGGTTTCCCTGGTTACCACCGACTGTCACAGGAGGGCTGTCCCTGGGTACCATTGTCACAGGAGGGGTGTCCTTGGTTACCATGGTCACAGGTGGGTTTCCCTGGTTACCACCGACTGTCAGAGATGCGTCTCCCTGATAACCACGGTCACAGGAGAGGTGTCCTTGGTTACCAGTGACAGTGGGTAGGGGTGTCCTTGGTTACCATGGTCACAGGTGTGTTTCCCTGGTTACCACCGACTGTCACAGGAGGGCTGTCCCTGGGTACCATTGTCACAGAGGGGTGTCCTTGGTTACCATGGTCACAGGTGGGTTTCCCTGGTTACCACCGACTGTCAGAGATGCGTCTCCCTGGTTACCACCGACTGTCACAGGCCGGTGTCCCTGGGCACTGTGAATGTCACAGGTGGGTTTCCCTGGTTACCACCGACTGTCAGAGATGCGTCTCCCTGATAACCACGGTCACAGGAGAGGTGTCCTTGGTTACCAGTGAATGTGGGTAGGGTTGTCCTTGGTTACCACTGGCACAGGAGGTGTGTCCCTGGTTACCACTGACTGTCACAGGAGGGGTGTCCTTGGTTACCATGGTCGCAGGTGGGTTTCCCTGGTTACCACTGACTGTCAGAGATGCGTGTCCCTGGTTACCACCGACTGTCATATGTGCGTGTCCTGGTAACCACGGTCACAGGAGAGGTGTCCTTGGTTACCAGTGACTGTGGGTAGGGGTGTCCTTGGTTAACTTGTTCACAGGTGGGTTTCCCTGGTTACCACTGACTGTCAGAGATGCGTGTCCCTGGTTAACACTGACTGTCATATGTGCGTGTCCCTGGTAACCACGGTCACAGGAGAGGTGTCCATGGTTACCAGTGACTGGCACAGTAGGTGTATCCTTGGTTACCATGGTCACAGGTGTGTTTCCCTGGTTACCACCGACTGTCAGAGATGCGTGTCCCTGGTTACCACCGACTGTCACAGGCCGGTGTCCCTGGGCACTGTGAATGTCACAGGTGAGTTTCCCTGATTACCACCGACTGTCACAGGAGGGCTGTCCCTGGGTACCATTGTCACAGGAGGGGTGTCCTTGGTTACCACTGGCACAGGAGGTGTGTCCCTGGTTACCACTGACTGTCACAGGAGGGGTGTCCTTGGTTACCATGGTCGCAGGTGGGTTTCCCTGGTTACCACTGACTGTCAGAAATGCGTGTCCCTGGTTACCACCGACTGTCATATGTGCGTGTCCTGGTAACCACGGTCACAGGAGAGGTGTCCTTGGTTACCAGTGACTGTGGGTAGGGGTGTCCTTGGTTACCATGGTCACAGGTGGGTTTCCCTGGTTACCACCGACTGTCACAGGAGGGCTGTCCCTGGGTACCATTGTCACAGGAGGGGTGTCCTTGGTTACCATGGTCACAGGTGGGTTTCCCTGGTTACCACCGACTGTCACAGGAGGGCTGTCCCTGGGTACCATTGTGACAGGAGGGGTGTCCTTGGTTACCACTGGCACAGGAGGTGTGTCCCTGGTTACCACTGACTGTCACAGGAGGGGTGTCCTTGGTTACCATGGTCGCAGGTGGGTTTCCCTGGTTACCACTGACTGTCAGAGATGCGTGTCCCTGGTTACCACCGACTGTCATATATGCGTGTCCCTGGTAACCACGGTCACAGGAGAGGTGTCCGTGGTTACCAGTGACTGTCACAGTAGGTGGGTCCTTGGTTAACATGGCGACAGGTGGGTTTCCCTGGTTACCACCGACTGTCAGAGATGCGTGTCCCTGGTTACCACCGACTGTCACAGGCCGGTGTCCCTGGGAAATGGGAATGTCACAGGTGGGTTTCCCTGGTTACCACCGACTGTCACAGGTGAGTGTACATGGTTACCACTGACTGTCACAGGAGGGCTGTCCCTGGGTACCATTGTGACAGGAGGGGTGTCCTTGGTTACCACTGGCACAGGAGGTGTGTCCCTGGTTACCACTGACTGTCACAGGAGGGGTGTCCTTGGGTAACATGACCGCAGGTGGGTTTCCCTGGTTATCACTGACTGTCAGAGATGCGTGTCCCTGGTTACCACCGACTGTCATATGTGCGTGTCCTGGTAACCACGGTCACAGGAGAGGTGTCCTTGGTTACCAGTGACTGTGGGTAGGGGTGTCCTTGGTTACCATGGTCACAGGTGTGTTTCCCTGGTTACCACCGACTGTCAGAGATGCGTCTCCCTGGTTACCACCGACTGTCACAGGCCGGTGTCCCTGGGCACTGTGAATGTCACAGGTGGGTTTCCCTGGTTACCACCGACTGTCACAGGTGAGTGTACATGGTTACCACCGACTGTCACAGGAGGGCTGTCCCTGGGTACCATTGTGACAGGAGGGGTGTCCTTGGTTGCCACTGGCACAGGAGGTGTTTGCCTGGTTACCACTGACTGTCACAGGAGGGGCGTCCTTGGTTACCATGATTGCAGGTGGGTTTCCCTGGTTACCACTGACTGTCAGAAATGCCTGTCCCTGGTTACCACCGACTGTCATATGTGCGTGTCCTGGTAACCACAGTCACAGGAGAGGTGTCCTTGGTTACCAGTGACTGTGGGTTGGGGTGTCCTTGGTTACCATGGTCACAGGTGGGTTTCCCTGGTTACCACCGACTGTCACAGGAGGGCTGTCCGTGGGTACTATTGTCACAGGAGGGGTGTCCTTGGTTACCGTGGTCACAGGTGGGTTTCCCTGGTTACCACCGACTGTCAGAGATGCGTGTCCCTGGTAACCATGGTCACAGGAGAGGTGTCCTTGGTTACCAGTGACTGTGGGTAGGGGTGTCCTTGGTTACCATGGTCACAGGTGGGTTTCCCTTGTTACCACCGACTGTCACAGGAGGGCTGTCCATGGATACCATTGTCACAGGAGGGGTGTCCTTGGTTACCATGGTCACAGGTGGGTTTCCCTGCTTACCACCGACTGTCAGAAATATGTGTCCCTGGTTACCACCGACTGTCACAGGCAGGTGTCCCTGGGCACTGTGAATGTCACAGGTGGGTTTCCCTGGTTACCACCGACTGTCACAGGATGGCTGTCCCTGGGTACCATTGTCACAGGAGGGGTGTCCTTGGTTACCATGGTCACAGGTGGGTTTCCCTGGTTACCACCGACTGTCACAGGAGGGCTGTCCCTGGGTACCATTGTCACAGGAGGGGTGTCCTTGGTTACCATGGTCACAGGTGGGTTTCCCTGGTTACCACCGACTGTCAGAGATGCGTCTCCCTGATAACCACGGTCACAGGAGAGGTGTCCTTGCTTACCAGTGACTGTGGGTAGGGGTGTCCTTGGTTACCATGGTCACAGGTGGTTTTCCCTGGTTACCACCGACTGTCACAGGAGGGCTGTCCCTGAGTACCATTGTCACAGGAGGGGTGTCCCTGGTTACCACTGGCACAGGAGGTGTGTCCCTGGTTACCACTGACTGTCACAGGAGGGGTGTCCTTGGTTACCATGGTCGCAGGTGGGTTTCCCTGTTTACCAATGACTGTCAGAGATGCGTGTCCCTGGTTACCACCGACTGTCATATGTGCGTGTCCTGGTAACCACGGTCACAGGAGAGGTGTCCTTGGTTACCAGTGACTGTGGGTAGGGGTGTCCTTGGTTACCATGGTCACAGGTGGGTTTCCCTGGTTACCACCGACTGTCACAGGAGGGCTGTCCCTGGGTACCATTGTCACAGGAGGGGTGTCCTTGGTTACCACTGGCACAGGAGGTGTGTCCCTGGTTACCACTGACTGTCACCGGAGGGGTGTCCTTGGTTAACATGGTCGCAGGTGGGTTTCCCTGGTTACCACTGACTGTCAGAGATGCGTGTCCCTGGTTACCACCGACTGTCATATGTGCGTGTCCCTGGTAGCCACGGTCACAGGAGAGGTGTCCGTGGTTACCAGTGACTGTCACAGTAGGTGTGTCCTTGGTTACCATGGTCACAGGTGGGTTTCCCTGGTTACCACCGACTGTCAGAGATGCGTGTCCCTGATTACCACCGACTGTCACAGGCCGGTGTCCCTGGGCACTGTGAATGTCACAGGTGGGTTTCCCTGGTTACCACCGACTGTCAAAGGACGGCTGTCCCTGGGTACCATTGTCACAGGAGGGGTATCCTTGGTTGCCACTGGCACAGGAGGTGTTTGCCTGGTTACCACTGACTGTCACAGGAGGGGTGTCCTTGGTTACCATGATTGCAGGTGGGTTTCCCTGGTTACCACTGACTGTCAGAAATGCCTGTCCCTGGTTACCACCGACTGTCATATGTGCGTGTCCTGGTAACCACAGTCACAGGAGAGGTGTCCTTGGTTACCAGTGACTGTGGGTTGGGGTGTCCTTGGTTACCATGGTCACAGGTGGGTTTCCCTGCTTACCACCGACTGTCACAGGAGGGCTGTCCCTGGGTACCATTGTCACAGGAGGGGTGTCCTTGGTTACCATGGTCACAGGTGGATTTCCCTGGTTACCACTGACTGTCAGAGATGCGTCTCCCTGATAACCACGGTCACAGGAGAGGTGTCCTTGGTTACCAGTGACAGTGGGTAGGGGTGTCCTTGGTTACCATGGTCACAGGTGTGTTTCCCTGGTTACCACCGACTGTCACAGGAGGGCTGTCCGTGGGTACCATTGTCACAGAGGGGTGTCCTTGGTTACCATGGTCACAGGTTGGTTTCCCTGGTTACCACCGACTGTCAGAGATGCGTCTCCCTGGTTACCACCGACTGTCACAGGCCGGTGTCCCTGGGCACTGTGAATGCCACATGTGGGTTTCCCTGGTTACCACCGACTGTCAGAGATGCGTCTCCCTGATAACCACGGTCACAGGAGAGGTGTCCTTGGTTACCAGTGACTGTGGGTAGGGGTGTCCTTGGTTACCACTGGCACAGGAGGTGTGTCCCTGGTTACCACTGACTGTCACAGGAGGGGTGTCCTTGGTTACCATGGTCGCAGGTGGGTTTCCCTGGTTACCACTGACTGTCAGAGATGCGTGTCCCTGGTTACCACCGACTGTCATATGTGCGTGTCGTGGTAACCACGGTCACAGGAGAGGTGTCCTTGGTTACCAGTGACTGTGGGTAGGGGTGTCCTTGGTTAACTTGTTCACAGGTGGGTTTCCCTGGTTACCACTGACTGTCAGAGATGCGTGTCCCTGGTTACCACCGACTGTCATATGTGCGTGTCCCTGGTAACCACAGTCACAGGAGAGGTGTCCGTGGTTACCAGTGACTGGCACAGTAGGTGTGTCCTTGGTTACCATGGTCACAGTTGGGTTTCCCTGGTTACCACCGACTGTCAGAGATGCGTGTCCCTGGTTACCACCGACTGTCACAGGCCGGTGTCCCTGGGCACTTTGAATGTCACAGGTGAGTTTCCCTGATTACCACCGACTGTCACAGGAGGGCTGTCCCTGGGTACCATTGTCACAGGAGGGGTGTCCTTGGTTTCCATGGTCACAGGTGTGTTTCCCTGGTTACCACTGACTGTCACAGGAGGGCTGTCCCTGGGTACCAATGTCACAGAGGGGTGTCCTTGGTTACCATGGTCACAGGTGGGTTTCCCTGGTTACCACCGACTGTCAGAGATGCGTCTTCCTGGTTACCACCGACTGTCACAGGCCGGTGTCCCTGGGCACTGTGAATGTCACAGGTGGGTTTCCCTGGTTACCACCAACTGTCACAGGTGAGTGTACATGGTTACCACTGACTGTCACAGGAGTGCTGTCCCTGGGTACCATTGTGACAGGAGGGGTGTGCTTGGTTACCACTAGCACAGGAGGTGTGTCCCTGGTTACCACTGACTGTCACAGGAGGGGTGTCCTTGGTTACCATGGTCGCAGGTGGGTTTCCCTGGTTACCACTGACTGTCAGAAATGCGTGTCCCTGGTTACCACCGACTGTCATATGTGCGTGTCCTGGTAACCACGGTCACAGGAGAGGTGTCCTTGGTTACCAGTGACTGTGGGTAGGGGTGTATTTGGTTACCATGTTCACAGGTGGTTTTCCCTGGTTTCCACCGACTGTCACAGGAGGGCTGTCCCTGGGTACCGTTGTCACAGGAGGGGTGTCCTTGGTTACCACTGGCACAGGAGGTGTGTCCCTGGTTACCACTGACTGTCACAGGAGGGGTGTCCTTGTTTAACATGGTCGCAGGTGGGTTTCCCTGGTTACCACTGACTGTCAGAGATGCGTGTCCCTCGTTACCACCGACTGTCACAGGCCGGTGTCCCTGGGCACTGTGAATGTCACAGGTGGGTTTCCCTGGTTACCACCGACTGTCAGAGATGCGTCTCCCTGATAACCACGGTCACAGGAGAGGTGTCCTTGGTTACCAGTGACAGTGGGTAGGGGTGTCCTTGGTTACCATGGTCACAGGTGTGTTTCCCTGGTTACCACCGACTGTCACAGGAGGGCTGTCCCTGGGTACCATTGTCACAGAGGGGTGTCCTTGGTTACCATGGTCACAGGTGGGTTTCCCTGGTTACCACCGACTGTCAGAGATGCGTCTCCCTGGTTACCACCGACTGTCACAGGACGGCTGTCCCTGGGTTCCATTGTCACAGGAGGGGTGTCCTTGGTTACCATGGTCACAGGTGGGTTTCCCTGGTTACCACCGACTGTCACAGGAGGGCTGTCCCTTGGTACCATTGTCACAGGACGGGTGTCCTTGGTTACCATGGTCACAGGTGGGTTTCCCTGGTTACCACCGAATGTCAGAGATGCGTCTCCCTGATAACCATGGTCACAGGAGAGGTGTCTTTGGTTACCAGTGACAGTGGGTAGGGGTGTCCTTGGTTACCATGGTCACAGGTGTGTTTCCCTGGTTACCACCGACTGTCACAGGAGGGCTGTCCCTGGGTACCGTTGTCACAGAGGGGTGTCCTTGGTTACCATGGTCACAGGTGGGTTTCCCTGGTTACCACCGACTGTCAGAGATGCGTCTCCCTGGTTACCACCGACTGTCACAGGCCGGTGTCCCTGGGCACTGTGAATGTCACAGGTGGGTTTCCCTGGTTACCACCGACTGTCAGAGATGCGTCTCCCTGATAACCACGGTCACAGGAGAGGTGTCCTTGGTTACCAGTGACTGTGGGTAGGGGTGTCCTTGGTTACCATGGTCACAGGTGTGTTTCCCTGGTTACCACCGACTGTCACAGGAGGGCTGTCCCTGGGTACCATTGTCACAGGAGGGGTGTCCTTGGTTACCATGGTCACAGGTGGGTTTCCCTGGTTACCACCGACTGTCACAGGAGGGCTGTCCCTGGTACCATTGTGACAGGAGGGGTGTCCTTGGTTACCACTGGCACAGGAGGTGTGTCCCTGGTTACCACTGACTGTCACAGGAAGGGTGTCCTTGGTTACCATGGTCGCAGGTGGGTTTCCCTAGTTACCACTGACTGTCATAGATGCGTGTCCCTGTTTACCACCGACTGTCATATATGCGTGTCCCTGGTAACCACGGTCACAGGAGAGGTGTCTGTGGTTACCAGTGACTGTCACAGTAGGTGGGTCCTTGGTTACCATGGCGACAGGTGGGTTTCCCTTGTTACCACCGACTGTCAGAGATGCGTGTCCCTGGTTACCACCGACTGTCATATGTGCGTGTCCGTGGTAGCCACGGTCACAGGAGAGGTGTCCGTGGTTACCAGTGACTGTCACAGTAGGTGTGTCCTTGGTTACCATGGTCACAGGTGGGTTTCCCTGGTTACCACCGACTGTCAGAGATGCGTGTCCCTGGTTACCACCGACTGTCACAGGCCGGTGTCCCTGGGCACTGTGAATGTCACAGGTGGGTTTCCCTGGTTACCACCGACTGTCACAGGATGGCTGTCCCTGGGGACCATTGTCACAGGAGGGGTGTCCTTGGTTACCATGGTCACAGGTGGGTTTCCCTGGTTACCACCGACTGTCACAGGAGGGCTGTCCCGGGGTACCATTGTCACAGGAGGGGTGTCCTTGGTTACCATGGTCACAGGTGGGTTTCCCTGGTTACCACCGACTGTCACAGGAGGGCTGTCCCTGGGTACCATTGTCACAGGAGGGGTGTCCTTGGTTACCATGGTCACAGGTGGGTTTCCCTGGTTACCACCGACTGTCAGAGATGCGTCTCCCTGATAACCACGGTCACAGGAGAGGTGTCCTTGGTTACCAGTGACAGTGGGTAGGGGTGTCCTTGGTTACCATGGTCACAGGTGTGTTTCCCTGGTTACCACCGACTGTCACAGGAGGGCTGTCCCTGGGTACCATTGTCACAGAGGGGTGTCCTTGGTTACCATGGTCACAGGTGGGTTTCCCTGGTTACCACCGACTGTCAGAGATGCGTCTCCCTGGTTACCACCGACTGTCACAGGCCGGTGTCCCTGGGCACTGTGAATGTCACAGGTGGGTTTCCCTGGTTACCACCGACTGTCAGAGATGCGTCTCCCTGATAACCACGGTCACAGGAGAGGTGTCCTTGGTTACCAGTGACTGTGGGTAGGGGTGTCCTTGGTTACCATGGTCACAGGTGTGTTTCCCTGGTTACCACCGACTGTCACAGGAGGGCTGTCCCTGGGTACCATTGTCACAGGAGGGGTGTCCTTGGTTACCATGGTCACAGGTGGGTTTCCCTGGTTACCACCGACTGTCACAGGAGGGCTGTCCCTGGTACCATTGTGACAGGAGGGGTGTCCTTGGTTACCACTGGCACAGGAGGTGTGTCCCTGGTTACCACTGACTGTCACAGGAAGGGTGTCCTTGGTTACCATGGTCGCATATGGGTTTCCCTAGTTACCACTGACTGTCATAGATGCGTGTCCCTGTTTACCACCGACTGTCATATATGCGTGTCCCTGGTAACCACGGTCACAGGAGAGGTGTCTGTGGTTACCAGTGACTGTCACAGTAGGTGGGTCCTTGGTTACCATGGCGACAGGTGGGTTTCCCTTGTTACCACCGACTGTCAGAGATGCGTGTCCCTGGTTACCACCGACTGTCATATGTGCGTGTCCGTGGTAGCCACGGTCACAGGAGAGGTGTCCGTGGTTACCAGTGACTGTCACAGTAGGTGTGTCCTTGGTTACCATGGTCACAGGTGGGTTTCCCTGGTTACCACCGACTGTCAGAGATGCGTGTCCCTGGTTACCACCGACTGTCACAGGCCGGTGTCCCTGGGCACTGTGAATGTCACAGGTGGGTTTCCCTGGTTACCACCGACTGTCACAGGATGGCTGTCCCTGGGTACCATTGTCACAGGAGGGGTGTCCTTGGTTACCATGGTCACAGGTGGGTTTCCCTGGTTACCACCGACTGTCACAGGAGGGCTGTCCCGGGGTACCATTGTCACAGGAGGGGTGTCCTTGGTTACCATGGTCACAGGTGGGTTTCCCTGGTTACCACCGACTGTCACAGGAGGGCTGTCCCTGGGTACCATTGTCACAGGAGGGGTGTCCTTGGTTACCATGGTCACAGGTGGGTTTCCCTGGTTACCACCGACTGTCAGAGATGCGTCTCCCTGATAACCACGGTCACAGGAGAGGTGTCCTTGGTTACCAGTGACAGTGGGTAGGGGTGTCCTTGGTTACCATGGTCACAGGTGTGTTTCCCTGGTTACCACCGACTGTCACAGGAGGGCTGTCCCTGGGTACCATTGTCACAGAGGGGTGTCCTTGGTTACCATGGTCACAGGTGGGTTTCCCTGGTTACCACCGACTGTCAGAGATGCGTCTCCCTGGTTACCACCGACTGTCACAGGCCGGTGTCCCTGGGCACTGTGAATGTCACAGGTGGGTTTCCCTGGTTACCACCGACTGTCAGAGATGCGTCTCCCTGATAACCACGGTCACAGGAGAGGTGTCCTTGGTTACCAGTGAATGTGGGTAGGGGTGTCCTTGGTTACCACTGGCACAGGAGGTGTGTCCCTGGTTACCACTGACTGTCACAGGAGGGGTGTCCTTGGTTACCATGGTCGCAGGTGGGTTTCCCTGGTTACCACTGACTGTCAGAGATGCGTGTCCCTGGTTACCACCGACTGTCATATGTGCGTGTCCTGGTAACCACGGTCACAGGAGACGTGTCCTTGGTTACCAGTGACTGTGGGTAGGGGTGTCCTTGGTTAACTTGTTCACAGGTGGGTTTCCCTGGTTACCACTGACTGTCAGAGATGCGTGACCCTGGTTAACACTGACTGTCATATGTGCGTGTCCCTGGTAACCACGGTCACAGGAGAGGTGTCCATGGTTACCAGTGACTGGCACAGTAGGTGTGTCCTTGGTTACCATGGTCACAGGTGTGTTTCCCTGGTTACCACCGACTGTCAGAGATGCGTGTCCCTGGTTACCACCGAATGTCACAGGCCGGTGTCCCTGGGCACTGTGAATGTCACAGGTGAGTTTCCCTGATTACCACCGACTGTCACAGGAGGGCTGTCCCGGGGTACCATTGTCACAGGAGGGGTGTCCTTGGTTACCACTGGCACAGGAGGTGTGTCCCTGGTTACCACTGACTGTCACAGGAGGGGTGTCCTTGGTTACCATGGTCGCAGGTGGGTTTCCCTGGTTACCACTGACTGTCAGAAATGCGTGTCCCTGGTTACCACCGACTGTCATATGTGCGTGTCCTGGTAACCACGGTCACAGGAGAGGTGTCCTTGGTTACCAGTAACTGTGGGTAGGGGTGTCCTTGGTTACCATGGTCACAGGTGGGTTTCCCTGGTTACCACCGACTGTCACAGGAGGGCTGTCCCTGGGTACCATTGTCAAAGGAGGGGTGTCCTTGGTTACCATGGTCACAGGTGGGTTTCCCTGGTTACCACCGACTGTCACAGGAGGGCTGTCCCTGGGTACCATTGTGACAGGAGGGGTGTCCTTGGTTACCACTGGCACAGGAGGTGTGTCCCTGGTTACCACTGACTGTCACAGGAGGGGTGTCCTTGGTTACCATGGTCGCAGGTGGGTTTCCCTGGTTACCACTGACTGTCAGAGATGCGTGTCCCTGGTTACCACCGACTGTCATATATGCGTGTCCCTGGTAACCACGGTCACAGGAGAGGTGTCCGTGGTTACCAGTGACTGTCACAGTAGGTGGGTCCTTGGTTAACATGGCGACAGGTGGGTTTCCCTGGTTACCACCGACTGTCAGAGATGCGTGTCCCTGGTTACCACCGACTGTCACAGGCCGGTGTCCCTGGGAAATGGGAATGTCACAGGTGGGTTTCCCTGGTTACCACCGACTGTCACAGGTGAGTGTACATGGTTACCACTGACTGTCACAGGAGGGCTGTCCCTGGGTACCATTGTGACAGGAGGGGTGTCCTTGGTTACCACTGGCACAGGAGGTGTGTCCCTGGTTACCACTGACTGTCACAGGAGGGGTGTCCTTGGGTACCATGATCGCAGGTGGGTTTCCCTGGTTATCACTGACTGTCAGAGATGCGTGTGCCTGGTTACCACCGACTGTCATATGTGCGTGTCCTGGTAACCACGGTCACAGGAGAGGTGTCCTTGGTTACCAGTGACTGTGGGTAGGGGTGTCCTTGGTTACCATGGTCACAGGTGTGTTTCCCTGGTTACCACCGACTGTCACAGGAGGGCTGTCCCTGGGTACCATTGTCACAGGAGGGGTGTCCTTGGTTACCATGGTCACAGGTGGGTTTCCCTGGTTACCACCGACTGTCACAGGAGGGCTGTCCCTGGTACCATTGTGACAGGAGGTGTGTCCTTGGTTACCACTGGCACAGGAGGTGTGTCCCTGGTTACCACTGACTGTCACAGGAAGGGTGTCCTTGGTTACCATGGTCGCAGGTGGGTTTCCCTAGTTACCACTGACTGTCATAGATGCGTGTCCCTGTTTACCACCGACTGTCATATATGCGTGTCCCTGGTAACCACGGTCACAGGAGAGGTGTCTGTGGTTACCAGTGACTGTCACAGTAGGTGGGTCCTTGGTTACCATGGCGACAGGTGGGTTTCCCTTGTTACCACCGACTGTCAGAGATGCGTGTCCCTGGTTACCACCGACTGTCATATGTGCGTGTCCGTGGTAGCCACGGTCACAGGAGAGGTGTCCGTGGTTACCAGTGACTGTCACAGTAGGTGTGTCCTTGGTTACCATGGTCACAGGTGGGTTTCCCTGGTTACCACCGACTGTCAGAGATGCGTGTCCCTGGTTACCACCGACTGTCACAGGCCGGTGTCCCTGGGCACTGTGAATGTCACAGGTGGGTTTCCCTGGTTACCACCGACTGTCACAGGATGGCTGTCCCTGGGTACCATTGTCACAGGAGGGGTGTCCTTGGTTACCATGGTCACAGGTGGGTTTCCCTGGTTACCACCGACTGTCACAGGAGGGCTGTCCCGGGGTACCATTGTCACAGGAGGGGTGTCCTTGGTTACCATGGTCACAGGTGGGTTTCCCTGGTTACCACCGACTGTCACAGGAGGGCTGTCCCTGGGTACCATTGTCACAGGAGGGGTGTCCTTGGTTACCATGGTCACAGGTGGGTTTCCCTGGTTACCACCGACTGTCAGAGATGCGTCTCCCTGATAACCACGGTCACAGGAGAGGTGTCCTTGGTTACCAGTGACAGTGGGTAGGGGTGTCCTTGGTTACCATGGTCACAGGTGTGTTTCCCTGGTTACCACCGACTGTCACAGGAGGGCTGTCCCTGGGTACCATTGTCACAGAGGGGTGTCCTTGGTTACCATGGTCACAGGTGGGTTTCCCTGGTTACCACCGACTGTCAGAGATGCGTCTCCCTGGTTACCACCGACTGTCACAGGCCGGTGTCCCTGGGCACTGTGAATGTCACAGGTGGGTTTCCCTGGTTACCACCGACTGTCAGAGATGCGTCTCCCTGATAACCACGGTCACAGGAGAGGTGTCCTTGGTTACCAGTGAATGTGGGTAGGGGTGTCCTTGGTTACCACTGGCACAGGAGGTGTGTCCCTGGTTACCACTGACTGTCACAGGAGGGGTGTCCTTGGTTACCATGGTCGCAGGTGGGTTTCCCTGGTTACCACTGACTGTCAGAGATGCGTGTCCCTGGTTACCACCGACTGTCATATGTGCGTGTCCTGGTAACCACGGTCACAGGAGAGGTGTCCTTGGTTACCAGTGACTGTGGGTAGGGGTGTCCTTGGTTAACTTGTTCACAGGTGGGTTTCCCTGGTTACCACTGACTGTCAGAGATGCGTGTCCCTGGTTAACACTGACTGTCATATGTGCGTGTCCCTGGTAACCACGGTCACAGGAGAGGTGTCCATGGTTACCAGTGACTGGCACAGTAGGTGTGTCCTTGGTTACCATGGTCACAGGTGTGTTTCCCTGGTTACCACCGACTGTCAGAGATGCGTGTCCCTGGTTACCACCGACTGTCACAGGCCGGTGTCCCTGGGCACTGTGAATGTCACAGGTGAGTTTCCCTGATTACCACCGACTGTCACAGGAGGGCTGTCCCGGGGTACCATTGTCACAGGAGGGGTGTCCTTGGTTACCACTGGCACAGGAGGTGTGTCCCTGGTTACCACTGACTGTCACAGGAGGGGTGTCCTTGGTTACCATGGTCGCAGGTGGGTTTCCCTGGTTACCACTGACTGTCAGAAATGCGTGTCCCTGGTTACCACCAACTGTCATATGTGCGTGTCCTGGTAACCACGGTCACAGGAGAGGTGTCCTTGGTTACCAGTGACTGTGGGTAGGGGTGTCCTTGGTTACCATGGTCACAGGTGGGTTTCCCTGGTTACCACCGACTGTCACAGGAGGGCTGTCCCTGGGTACCATTGTCACAGGAGGGGTGTCCTTGGTTACCATGGTCACAGGTGGGTTTCCCTGGTTACCACCGACTGTCACAGGAGGGCTGTCCCGGGGTACCATTGTCACAGGAGGGGTGTCCTTGGTTACCATGGTCACAGGTGGGTTTCCCTGGTTACCACCGACTGTCACAGGAGGGCTGTCCGTGGGTACTATTGTCACAGGAGGGGTGTCCTTGGTTACCGTGGTCACAGGTGGGTTTCCCTGGTTACCACCGACTGTCAGAGATGCGTGTCCCTGGTAACCATGGTCACAGGAGAGGTGTCCTTGGTTACCAGTGACTGTGGGTAGGGGTGTCCTTGGTTACCATGGTCACAGGTGGGTTTCCCTTGTTACCACCGACTGTCACAGGAGGGCTGTCCATGGATACCATTGTCACAGGAGGGGTGTCCTTGGTTACCATGGTCACAGGTGGGTTTCCCTGGTTACCACCGACTGTCAGAGATGCGTCTCCCTGGTTACCACCGACTGTCACAGGCCGGTGTCCCTGGGCACTGTGAATGTCACAGGTGGGTTTCCCTGGTTACCACCGACTGTCACAGGATGGCTGTCCCTGGGTACCATTGTCACAGGAGGGGTGTCCTTGGTTACCATGGTCACAGGTGGGTTTCCCTGGTTACCACCGACTGTCACAGGAGGGCTGTCCCTGGGTACCATTGTCACAGGAGGGGTGTCCTTGGTTACCATGGTCACAGGTGGATTTCCCTGGTTACCACTGACTGTCAGAGATGCGTCTCCCTGATAACCACGGTCACAGGAGAGGTGTCCTTGGTTACCAGTGACAGTGGGTAGGGGTGTCCTTGGTTACCATGGTCACAGGTGTGTTTCCCTGGTTACCACCGACTGTCACAGGAGGGGTGTCCTTGGTTACCATGGTCGCAGGTGGGTTTCCCTGGTTACCACTGACTGTCAGAAATGCGTGTCCCTGGTTACCACCGACTGTCATATGTGCGTGTCCTGGTAACCACGGTCACAGGAGAGGTGTCCTTGGTTACCAGTGACTGTGGGTAGGGGTGTCCTTGGTTACCATGTTCACAGGTGGTTTTCCCTGGTTACCACCGACTGTCACAGGAGGGCTGTCCCTGGGTACCGTTGTCACAGGAGGGGTGTCCTTGGTTACCACTGGCACAGGAGGTGTGTCCCTGGTTACCACTGACTGTCACAGGAGGGGTGTCCTTGTTTAACATGGTCGCAGGTGGGTTTCCCTGGTTACCACTGACTGTCAGAGATGCGTGTCCCTCGTTACCACCGACTGTCACAGGCCGGTGTCCCTGGGCACTGTGAATGTCACAGGTGGGTTTCCCTGGTTACCACCGACTGTCAGAGATGCGTCTCCCTGATAACCACGGTCACAGGAGAGGTGTCCTTGGTTACCAGTGACAGTGGGTAGGGGTGTCCTTGGTTACCATGGTCACAGGTGTGTTTCCCTGGTTACCACCGACTGTCACAGGAGGGCTGTCCCTGGGTACCATTGTCACAGAGGGGTGTCCTTGGTTACCATGGTCACAGGTGGGTTTCCCTGGTTACCACCGACTGTCAGAGATGCGTCTCCCTGGTTACCACCGACTGTCACTGGACGGCTGTCCCTGGGTTCCATTGTCACAGGAGGGGTGTCCTTGGTTACCATGGTCACAGGTGGGTTTCCCTGGTTACCACCGACTGTCACAGGAGGGCTGTCCCTTGGTACCATTGTCACAGGACGGGTGTCCTTGGTTACCATGGTCACAGGTGGGTTTCCCTGGTTACCACCGAATGTCAGAGATGCGTCTCCCTGATAACCATGGTCACAGGAGAGGTGTCTTTGGTTACCAGTGACAGTGGGTAGGGGTGTCCTTGGTTACCATGGTCACAGGTGTGTTTCCCTGGTTACCACCGACTGTCACAGGAGGGCTGTCCCTGGGTACCGTTGTCACAGAGGGGTGTCCTTGGTTACCATGGTCACAGGTGGGTTTCCCTGGTTACCACCGACTGTCAGAGATGCGTCTCCCTGGTTACCACCGACTGTCACAGGCCGGTGTCCCTGGGCACTGTGAATGTCACAGGTGGGTTTCCCTGGTTACCACCGACTGTCAGAGATGCGTCTCCCTGATAACCACGGTCACAGGAGAGGTGTCCTTGGTTACCAGTGACTGTGGGTAGGGGTGTCCTTGGTTACCATGGTCACAGGTGTGTTTCCCTGGTTACCACCGACTGTCACAGGAGGGCTGTCCCTGGGTACCATTGTCACAGGAGGGGTGTCCTTGGTTACCATGGTCACAGGTGGGTTTCCCTGGTTACCACCGACTGTCACAGGAGGGCTGTCCCTGGTACCATTGTGACAGGAGGGGTGTCCTTGGTTACCACTGGCACAGGAGGTGTGTCCCTGGTTACCACTGACTGTCACAGGAAGGGTGTCCTTGGTTACCATGGTCGCAGGTGGGTTTCCCTAGTTACCACTGACTGTCATAGATGCGTGTCCCTGTTTACCACCGACTGTCATATATGCGTGTCCCTGGTAACCACGGTCACAGGAGAGGTGTCTGTGGTTACCAGTGACTGTCACAGTAGGTGGGTCCTTGGTTACCATGGCGACAGGTGGGTTTCCCTTGTTACCACCGACTGTCAGAGATGCGTGTCCCTGGTTACCACCGACTGTCATATGTGCGTGTCCGTGGTAGCCACGGTCACAGGAGAGGTGTCCGTGGTTACCAGTGACTGTCACAGTAGGTGTGTCCTTGGTTACCATGGTCACAGGTGGGTTTCCCTGGTTACCACCGACTGTCAGAGATGCGTGTCCCTGGTTACCACCGACTGTCACAGGCCGGTGTCCCTGGGCACTGTGAATGTCACAGGTGGGTTTCCCTGGTTACCACCGACTGTCACAGGATGGCTGTCCCTGGGGACCATTGTCACAGGAGGGGTGTCCTTGGTTACCATGGTCACAGGTGGGTTTCCCTGGTTACCACCGACTGTCACAGGAGGGCTGTCCCGGGGTACCATTGTCACAGGAGGGGTGTCCTTGGTTACCATGGTCACAGGTGGGTTTCCCTGGTTACCACCGACTGTCACAGGAGGGCTGTCCCTGGGTACCATTGTCACAGGAGGGGTGTCCTTGGTTACCATGGTCACAGGTGGGTTTCCCTGGTTACCACCGACTGTCAGAGATGCGTCTCCCTGATAACCACGGTCACAGGAGAGGTGTCCTTGGTTACCAGTGACAGTGGGTAGGGGTGTCCTTGGTTACCATGGTCACAGGTGTGTTTCCCTGGTTACCACCGACTGTCACAGGAGGGCTGTCCCTGGGTACCATTGTCACAGAGGGGTGTCCTTGGTTACCATGGTCACAGTTGGGTTTCCCTGGTTACCACCGACTGTCAGAGATGCGTCTCCCTGGTTACCACCGACTGTCACAGGCCGGTGTCCCTGGGCACTGTGAATGTCACAGGTGGGTTTCCCTGGTTACCACCGACTGTCAGAGATGCGTCTCCCTGATAACCATGGTCACAGGAGAGGTGTCCTTGGTTACCAGTGACTGTGGGTAGGGGTGTCCTTGGTTACCATGGTCACAGGTGTGTTTCCCTGGTTACCACCGACTGTCACAGGAGGGCTGTCCCTGGGTACCATTGTCACAGGAGGGGTGTCCTTGGTTACCATGGTCACAGGTGGGTTTCCCTGGTTACCACCGACTGTCACAGGAGGGCTGTCCCTGGTACCATTGTGACAGGAGGGGTGTCCTTGGTTACCACTGGCACAGGAGGTGTGTCCCTGGTTACCACTGACTGTCACAGGAAGGGTGTCCTTGGTTACCATGGTCGCAGGTGGGTTTCCCTAGTTACCACTGACTGTCATAGATGCGTGTCCCTGTTTACCACCGACTGTCATATATGCGTGTCCCTGGTAACCACGGTCACAGGAGAGGTGTCTGTGGTTAACAGTGACTGTCACAGTAGGTGGGTCCTTGGTTACCATGGCGACAGGTGGGTTTCCCTTGTTACCACCGACTGTCAGAGATGCGTGTCCCTGGTTACCACCGACTGTCATATGTGCGTGTCCGTGGTAGCCACGGTCACAGGAGAGGTGTCCGTGGTTACCAGTGACTGTCACAGTAGGTGTGTCCTTGGTTACCATGGTCACAGGTGGGTTTCCCTGGTTACCACCGACTGTCAGAGATGCGTGTCCCTGGTTACCACCGACTGTCACAGGCCGGTGTCCCTGGGCACTGTGAATGTCACAGGTGGGTTTCCCTGGTTACCACCGACTGTCACAGGATGGCTGTCCCTGGGTACCATTGTCACAGGAGGGGTGTCCTTGGTTACCATGGTCACAGGTGGGTTTCCCTGGTTACCACCGACTGTCACAGGAGGGCTGTCCCGGGGTACCATTGTCACAGGAGGGGTGTCCTTGGTTACCATGGTCACAGGTGGGTTTCCCTGGTTACCACCGACTGTCACAGGAGGGCTGTCCCTGGGTACCATTGTCACAGGAGGGGTGTCCTTGGTTAACATGGTCACAGGTGGGTTTCCCTGGTTACCACCGACTGTCAGAGATGCGTCTCCCTGATAACCACGGTCACAGGAGAGGTGTCCTTGGTTACCAGTGACAGTGGGTAGGGGTGTCCTTGGTTACCATGGTCACAGGTGTGTTTCCCTGGTTACCACCGACTGTCACAGGAGGGCTGTCCCTGGGTACCATTGTCACAGAGGGGTGTCCTTGGTTACCATGGTCACAGGTGGGTTTCCCTGGTTACCACCGACTGTCAGATATGCGTCTCCCTGGTTACCACCGACTGTCACAGGCCGGTGTCCCTGGGCACTGTGAATGTCACAGGTGGGTTTCCCTGGTTACCACCGACTGTCAGAGATGCGTCTCCCTGATAACCACGGTCACAGGAGAGGTGTCCTTGGTTACCAGTGACTGTGGGTAGGGGTGTCCTTGGTTACCATGGTCACAGGTGTGTTTCCCTGGTTACCACCGACTGTCACAGGAGGGCTGTCCCTGGGTACCATTGTCACAGGAGGGGTGTCCTTGGTTACCATGGTCACAGGTGGGTTTCCCTGGTTACCACCGACTGTCACAGGAGGGGTGTCCCTGGTACCATTGTGACAGGAGGGGTGTCCTTGGTTACCACTGGCACAGGAGGTGTGTCCCTGGTTACCACTGACTGTCACAGGAAGGGTGTCCTTGGTTACCATGGTCGCAGGTGGGTTTCCCTAGTTACCACTGACTGTCATAGATGCGTGTCCCTGTTTACCACCGACTGTCATATATGCGTGTCCCTGGTAACCACGGTCACAGGAGAGGTGTCTGTGGTTACCAGTGACTGTCACAGTAGGTGGGTCCTTGGTTACCATGGCGACAGGTGGGTTTCCCTTGTTACCACCGACTGTCAGAGATGCGTGTCCCTGGTTACCACCGACTGTCATATGTGCGTGTCCGTGGTAGCCACGGTCACAGGAGAGGTGTCCGTGGTTACCAGTGACTGTCACAGTAGGTGTGTCCTTGGTTACCATGGTCACAGGTGGGTTTCCCTGGTTACCACCGACTGTCAGAGATGCGTGTCCCTGGTTACCACCGACTGTCACAGGCCGGTGTCCCTGGGCACTGTGAATGTCACAGGTGGGTTTCCCTGGTTACCACCGACTGTCACAGGATGGCTGTCCCTGGGTACCATTGTCACAGGAGGGGTGTCCTTGGTTACCATGGTCACAGGTGGGTTTCCCTGGTTACCACCGACTGTCACAGGAGGGCTGTCCCGGGGTACCATTGTCACAGGAGGGGTGTCCTTGGTTACCATGGTCACAGGTGGGTTTCCCTGGTTACCACCGACTGTCACAGGAGGGCTGTCCCTGGGTACCATTGTCACAGGAGGGGTGTCCTTGGTTACCATGGTCACAGGTGGGTTTCCCTGGTTACCACCGACTGTCAGAGATGCGTCTCCCTGATAACCACGGTCACAGGAGAGGTGTCCTTGGTTACCAGTGACAGTGGGTAGGGGTGTCCTTGGTTACCATGGTCACAGGTGTGTTTCCCTGGTTACCACCGACTGTCACAGGAGGGCTGTCCCTGGGTACCATTGTCACAGAGGGGTGTCCTTGGTTACCATGGTCACAGGTGGGTTTCCCTGGTTACCACCGACTGTCAGAGATGCGTCTCCCTGGTTACCACCGACTGTCACAGGCCGGTGTCCCTGGGCACTGTGAATGTCACAGGTGGGTTTCCCTGGTTACCACCGACTGTCAGAGATGCGTCTCCCTGATAACCACGGTCACAGGAGAGGTGTCCTTGGTTACCAGTGAATGTGGGTAGGGGTGTCCTTGGTTACCACTGGCACAGGAGGTGTGTCCCTGGTTACCACTGACTGTCACAGGAGGGGTGTCCTTGGTTACCATGGTCGCAGGTGGGTTTCCCTGGTTACCACTGACTGTCAGAGATGCGTGTCCCTGGTTACCACCGACTGTCATATGTGCGTGTCCTGGTAACCACGGTCACAGGAGAGGTGTCCTTGGTTACCAGTGACTGTGGGTAGGGGTGTCCTTGGTTAACTTGTTCACAGGTGGGTTTCCCTGGTTACCACTGACTGTCAGAGATGCGTGTCCCTGGTTAACACTGACTGTCATATGTGCGTGTCCCTGGTAACCACGGTCACAGGAGAGGTGTCCATGGTTACCAGTGACTGGCACAGTAGGTGTGTCCTTGGTTACCATGGTCACAGGTGTGTTTCCCTGGTTACCACCGACTGTCAGAGATGCGTGTCCCTGGTTACCACCGACTGTCACAGGCCGGTGTCCCTGGGCACTGTGAATGTCACAGGTGAGTTTCCCTGATTACCACCGACTGTCACAGGAGGGCTGTCCCGGGGTACCATTGTCACAGGAGGGGTGTCCTTGGTTACCACTGGCACAGGAGGTGTGTCCCTGGTTACCACTGACTGTCACAGGAGGGGTGTCCTTGGTTACCATGGTCGCAGGTGGGTTTCCCTGGTTACCACTGACTGTCAGAAATGCGTGTCCCTGGTTACCACCGACTGTCATATGTGCGTGTCCTGGTAACCACGGTCACAGGAGAGGTGTCCTTGGTTACCAGTGACTGTGGGTAGGGGTGTCCTTGGTTACCATGGTCACAGGTGGGTTTCCCTGGTTACCACCGACTGTCACAGGAGGGCTGTCCCTGGGTACCATTGTCACAGGAGGGGTGTCCTTGGTTACCATGGTCACAGGTGGGTTTCCCTGGTTACCACCGACTGTCACAGGAGGGCTGTCCCGGGGTACCATTGTCACAGGAGGGGTGTCCTTGGTTACCATGGTCACAGGTGGGTTTCCCTGGTTACCACCGACTGTCACAGGAGGGCTGTCCCTGGGTACCATTGTCACAGGAGGGGTGTCCTTGGTTACCATGGTCACAGGTGGGTTTCCCTGGTTACCACCGACTGTCAGAGATGCGTCTCCCTGATAACCACGGTCACAGGAGAGGTGTCCTTGGTTACCAGTGACAGTGGGTAGGGGTGTCCTTGGTTACCATGGTCACAGGTGTGTTTCCCTGGTTACCACCGACTGTCACAGGAGGGCTGTCCCTGGGTACCATTGTCACAGAGGGGTGTCCTTGGTTACCATGGTCACAGGTGGGTTTCCCTGGTTACCACCGACTGTCAGAGATGCGTCTCCCTGGTTACCACCGACTGTCACAGGCCGGTGTCCCTGGGCACTGTGAATGTCACAGGTGGGTTTCCCTGGTTACCACCGACTGTCAGAGATGCGTCTCCCTGATAACCACGGTCACAGGAGAGGTGTCCTTGGTTACCAGTGAATGTGGGTAGGGGTGTCCTTGGTTACCACTGGCACAGGAGGTGTGTCCCTGGTTACCACTGACTGTCACAGGAGGGGTGTCCTTGGTTACCATGGTCGCAGGTGGGTTTCCCTGGTTACCACTGACTGTCAGAGATGCGTGTCACTGGTTACCACCGACTGTCATATGTGCGTGTCCTGGTAACCACGGTCACAGGAGAGGTGTCCTTGGTTACCAGTGACTGTGGGTAGGGGTGTCCTTGGTTAACTTGTTCACAGGTGGGTTTCCCTGGTTACCACTGACTGTCAGAGATGCGTGTCCCTGGTTAACACTGACTGTCATATGTGCGTGTCCCTGGTAACCACGGTCACAGGAGAGGTGTCCATGGTTACCAGTGACTGGCACAGTAGGTGTGTCCTTGGTTACCATGGTCACAGGTGTGTTTCCCTGGTTACCACCGACTGTCAGAGATGCGTGTCCCTGGTTACCACCGACTGTCACAGGCCGGTGTCCCTGGGCACTGTGAATGTCACAGGTGAGTTTCCCTGATTACCACCGACTGTCACAGGAGGGCTGTCCCGGGGTACCATTGTCACAGGAGGGGTGTCCTTGGTTACCACTGGCACAGGAGGTGTGTCCCTGGTTACCACTGACTGTCACAGGAGGGGTGTCCTTGGTTACCATGGTCGCAGGTGGGTTTCCCTGGTTACCACTGACTGTCAGAAATGCGTGTCCCTGGTTACCACCGACTGTCATATGTGCGTGTCCTGGTAACCACGGTCACAAGAGAGGTGTCCTTGGTTACCAGTGACTGTGGGTAGGGGTGTCCTTGGTTACCATGGTCACAGGTGGGTTTCCCTGGTTACCACCGACTGTCACAGGAGGGCTGTCCCTGGGTACCATTGTCACAGGAGGGGTGTCCTTGGTTACCATGGTCACAGGTGGGTTTCCCTGGTTACCACCGACTGTCACAGGAGGGCTGTCCCTGGGTACCATTGTGACAGGAGGGGTGTCCTTGGTTACCACTGGCACAGGAGGTGTGTCCCTGGTTACCACTGACTGTCACAGGAGGGGTGTCCTTGGTTACCATGGTCGCAGGTGGGTTTCCCTGGTTACCACTGACTGTCAGAGATGCGTGTCCCTGGTTACCACCGACTGTCATATATGCGTGTCCCTGGTAACCACGGTCACAGGAGAGGTGTCCGTGGTTACCAGTGACTGTCACAGTAGGTGGGTCCTTGGTTAACATGGCGACAGGTGGGTTTCCCTGGTTACCACCGACTGTCAGAGATGCGTGTCCCTGGTTACCACCGACTGTCACAGGCCGGTGTCCCTGGGAAATGGGAATGTCACAGGTGGGTTTCCCTGGTTACCACCGACTGTCACAGGTGAGTGTACATGGTTACCACTGACTGTCACAGGAGGGCTGTCCCTGGGTACCATTGTGACAGGAGGGGTGTCCTTGGTTACCACTGGCACAGGAGGTGTGTCCCTGGTTACCACTGACTGTCACAGGAGGGGTGTCCTTGGGTACCATGATCGCTGGTGGGTTTCCCTGGTTATCACTGACTGTCAGAGATGCGTGTCCCTGGTTACCACCGACTGTCATATGTGCGTGTCCTGGTAACCACGGTCACAGGAGAGGTGTCCTTGGTTACCAGTGACTGTGGGTAGGGGTGTCCTTGGTTACCATGGTCACAGGTGTGTTTCCCTGGTTACCACCGACTGTCAGAGATGCGTCTCCCTGGTTACCACCGACTGTCACAGGCCGGTGTCCCTGGGCACTGTGAATGTCACAGGTGGGTTTCCCTGGTTACCACCGACTGTCACAGGTGAGTGTACATGGTTACCACTGACTGTCACAGGAGGGCTGTCCCTGGGTACCATTGTGACAGGAGGGGTATCCTTGGTTGCCACTGGCACAGGAGGTGTTTGCCTGGTTACCACTGACTGTCACAGGAGGGGTGTCCTTGGTTACCATGATTGCAGGTGGGTTTCCCTGGTTACCACTGACTGTCAGAAATGCCTGTCCCTGGTTACCACCGACTGTCATATGTGCGTGTCCTGGTAACCACAGTCACAGGAGAGGTGTCCTTGGTTACCAGTGACTGTGGGTTGGGGTGTCCTTGGTTACCATGGTCACAGGTGGGTTTCCCTGGTTACCACCGACTGTCACAGGAGGGCTGTCCGTGGGTACTATTGTCACAGGAGGGGTGTCCTTGGTTACCGTGGTCACAGGTGGGTTTCCCTGGTTACCACCGACTGTCAGAGATGCGTGTCCCTGGTAACCATGGTCACAGGAGAGGTGTCCTTGGTTACCAGTGACTGTGGGTAGGGGTGTCCTTGGTTACCATGGTCACAGGTGGGTTTCCCTTGTTACCACCGACTGTCACAGGAGGGCTGTCCATGGATACCATTGTCACAGGAGGGGTGTCCTTGGTTACCATGGTCACAGGTGGGTTTCCCTGCTTACCACCGACTGTCAGAAATATGTGTCCCTGGTTACCACCGACTGTCACAGGCAGGTGTCCCTGGGCACTGTGAATGTCACAGGTGGGTTTCCCTGGTTACCACCGACTGTCACAGGATGGCTGTCCCTGGGTACCATTGTCACAGGAGGGGTGTCCTTGGTTACCATGGTCACAGGTGGGTTTCCCTGGTTACCACCGACTGTCACAGGAGGGCTGTCCCTGGGTACCATTGTCACAGGAGGGGTGTCCTTGGTTACCATGGTCACAGGTGGGTTTCCCTGGTTACCACCGACTGTCAGAGATGCGTCTCCCTGATAACCACGGTCACAGGAGAGGTGTCCTTGCTTACCAGTGACTGTGGGTAGGGGTGTCCTTGGTTACCATGGTCACAGGTGGTTTTCCCTGGTTACCACCAACTGTCACAGGAGGGCTGTCCCTGAGTACCATTGTCACAGGAGGGGTGTCCCTGGTTACCACTGGCACAGGAGGTGTGTCCCTGGTTACCACTGACTGTCACAGGAGGGGTGTCCTTGGTTACCATGGTCGCAGGTGGGTTTCCCTGTTTACCACTGACTGTCAGAGATGCGTGTCCCTGGTTACCACCGACTGTCATATGTGCGTGTCCTGGTAACCACGGTCACAGGAGAGGTGTCCATGGTTACCAGTGACTGTGGGTAGGGGTGTCCTTGGTTACCATGGTCACCGGTGGGTTTCCCTGGTTACCACCGACTGTCACAGGAGGGCTGTCCCTGGGTACCATTGTCACAGGAGGGGTGTCCTTGGTTACCACTGGCACAGGAGGTGTGTCCCTGGTTACCACTGACTGTCACCGGAGGGGTGTCCTTGGTTAACATGGTCGCAGGTGGGTTTCCCTGGTTACCACTGACTGTCAGAGATGCGTGTCCCTGGTTACCACCGACTGTCATATGTGCGTGTCCCTGGTAGCCACGGTCACAGGAGAGGTGTCCGTGGTTACCAGTGACTGTCACAGTAGGTGTGTCCTTGGTTACCATGGTCACAGGTGGGTTTCCCTGGTTACCACCGACTGTCAGAGATGCGTGTCCCTGATTACCACCGACTGTCACAGGCCGGTGTCCCTGGGCACTGTGAATGTCACAGGTGGGTTTCCCTGGTTACCACCGACTGTCAAAGGACGGCTGTCCCTGGGTACCATTGTCACAGGAGGGGTGTCCTTGGTTGCCACTGGCACAGGAGGTGTTTGCCTGGTTACCACTGACTGTCACAGGAGGGGTGTCCTTGGTTACCATGATTGCAGGTGGGTTTCCCTGGTTACCACTGACTGTCAGAAATGCCTGTCCCTGGTTACCACCGACTGTCATATGTGCGTGTCCTGGTAACCACAGTCACAGGAGAGGTGTCCTTGGTTACCAGTGACTGTGGGTTGGGGTGTCCTTGGTTACCATGGTCACAGGTGGGTTTCCCTGCTTACCACCGACTGTCAGAAATATGTGTCCCTGGTTACCACCGACTGTCACAGGCAGGTGTCCCTGGGCACTGTGAATGTCACAGGTGGGTTTCCCTGGTTACCACCGACTGTCACAGGACGGCTGTCCCTGGGTTCCATTGTCACAGGAGGGGTGTCCTTGGTTACCATGGTCACAGGTGGGTTTCCCTGGTTACCACCGACTGTCACAGGAGGGCTGTCCCTTGGTACCATTGTCACAGGACGGGTGTCCTTGGTTACCATGGTCACAGGTGGGTTTCCCTGGTTACCACCGACTGTCACAGGAGGGCTGTCCGTGGGTTCTATTGTCACAGGAGGGGTGTCCTTGGTTACCGTGGTCACAGGTGGGTTTCCCTGGTTACCACCGACTGTCAGAGATGCGTGTCCCTGGTAACCATGGTCACAGGAGAGGTGTCCTTGGTTACCAGTGACTGTGGGTAGGGGTGTCCTTGGTTACCATGGTCACAGGTGGGTTTCCCTTGTTACCACCGACTGTCACAGGAGGGCTGTCCATGGATACCATTGTCACAGGAGGGGTGTCCTTGGTTACCATGGTCACAGGTGGGTTTCCCTGCTTACCACCGACTGTCAGAAATATGTGTCCCTGGTTACCACCGACTGTCACAGGCAGGTGTCCCTGGGCACTGTGAATGTCACAGGTGGGTTTCCCTGGTTACCACCGACTGTCACAGGATGGCTGTCCCTGGGTACCATTGTCACAGGAGGGGTGTCCTTGGTTACCATGGTCACAGGTGGGTTTCCCTGGTTACCACCGACTGTCACAGGAGGGCTGTCCCTGGGTACCATTGTCACAGGAGGGGTGTCCTTGGTTACCATGGTCACAGGTGGGTTTCCCTGGTTACCACCGACTGTCAGAGATGCGTCTCCCTGATAACCACGGTCACAGGAGAGGTGTCCTTGCTTACCAGTGACTGTGGGTAGGGGTGTCCTTGGTTACCATGGTCACAGGTGGTTTTCCCTGGTTACCACCTACTGTCACAGGAGGGCTGTCCCTGGGTACCATTGTCACAGGAGGGGTGTCCTTGGTTACCACTGGCACAGGAGGTGTGTCCCTGGTTACCACTGACTGTCACAGGAGGGGTGTCCTTGGTTACCATGGTCGCAGGTGGGTTTCCCTGGTTACCAATGACTGTCAGAGATGCGTGTCCCTGGTTACCACCGACTGTCATATGTGCGTGTCCTGGTAACCACGGTCACAGGAGAGGTGTCCTTGGTTACCAGTGACTGTGGGTAGGGGTGTCCTTGGTTACCATGGTCACAGGTGGGTTTCCCTGGTTACCACCGACTGTCACAGGAGGGCTGTCCCTGGGTACCATTGTCACAGGAGGGGTGTCCTTGGTTACCACTGGCAAAGGAGGTGTGTCCCTGGTTACCACTGACTGTCACAGGAGGGGTGTCCTTGGTTACCATGGTCGCAGGTGGGTTTCCCTGGTTACCACTGACTGTCAGAGATGCGTTTCCCTGGTTACCACCGACTGTCATATGTGCGTGTCCCTGGTAGCCACGGTCACAGGAGAGGTGTCCGTGGTTACCAGTGACTGTCACAGTAGGTGTGTCCTTGGTTACCATGGTCACAGGTGGGTTTCCCTGGTTACCACCGACTGTCAGAGATGCGTGTCCCTGATTACCACCGACTGTCACAGGCCGGTGTCCCTGGGCACTGTGAATGTCACAGGTGGGTTTCCCTGGTTACCACCGACTGTCACAGGACGGCTGTCCCTGGGTACCATTGTCACAGGAGGGGTGTCCTTGGTTACCATGGTCACAGGTGGGTTTCCCTGGTTACCACCGACTGTCACAGGAGGGCTCCCCCTGGGTACCATTGTCACAGGAGGGGTGTCCTTGGTTACCATGGTCACAGGTGGGATTCCCTGGTTATCACCGACTGTCACAGATGCGTCTCCCTGATAACCACGGTCACAAGAGAGGTGTCCTTGGTTACCAGTGACAGTGGGTAGGGGTGTCCTTGGTTACCAAGGTCACAGGTTTGTTTCCCTGGTTACCACCGACTGTCACAGGAGGGCTGTCCCTGGGTACCATTGTCACAGAGGGGTGTCCTTGGTTACCATGGTCACAGGTGGGTTTCCCTGGTTACCACCGACTGTCAGAGATGCGTCTCCCTGGTTACCACCGACTGTCACAGGCCGGTGTCCCTGGGCACTGTGAATGTCACAGGTGTGTTTCCCTGGTTACCACCGACTGTCAGAGATGCGTCTCCCTGATAACCACGGTCACAGGAGAGGTGTCCTTGGTTACCAGTGACAGTGGGTAGGGGTGTCCTTGGTTACCATGGTCACAGGTGTGTTTCCCTGGTTACCACCGACTGTCACAGGAGGGCTGTCCCTGGGTACCATTGTCACAGAGGGGTGTCCTTGGTTACCATGGTCACAGGTGGGTTTCCCTGGTTACCACCGACTGTCAGAGATGCGTGTCCCTGGTTACCACCGACTGTCACAGGCCGGTGTCCCTGGGCACTGTGAATGTCACAGGTGGGTTTCCCTGGTTACCACCGACTGTCACAGGATGGCTGTCCCTGGGTACCATTGTCACAGGAGGGGTGTCCTTGGTTACCATGGTCACAGGTGGGTTTCCCTGGTTACCACCGACTGTCACAGGAGGGCTGTCCCTGGGTAGCATTGTCACAGGAGGGGTGTCCTTGGTTACCATGGTCACAGGTGGGTTTCCCTGGTTACCACCGACTGTCACAGGAGGGCTGTCCCTGGGTACCATTGTGACAGGAGGGGTGTCCTTGGTTACCACTGGCACAGGAGGTGTGTCCCTGGTTACCACTGACTGTCACAGGAGGGGTGTCCTTGGTTACCATGGTCGCAGGTGGGTTTCCCTGGTTACCACTGACTGTCAGAGATGCGTGTCCCTGGTTACCACCGACTGTCATATATGCGTGTCCCTGGTAACCACGGTCACAGGAGAGGTGTCCATGGTTACCAGTGACTGTCACAGTACGTGGGTCCTTGGTTACCATGGCGACAGGTGGGTTTCCCTGGTTACCACCGACTGTCAGAGATGCGTGTCCCTGGTTACCACCGACTGTCACAGGCCGGTGTCCCTGGGAAATGGGAATGTCACAGGTGGGTTTCCCTGGTTACCACAGACTGTCACAGGTGAGTGTACATGGTTACCACTGACTGTCACAGGAGGGCTGTCCCTGGGTAACATTGTGACAGGAGGGGTTTCCTTGCTTACCACTGGCACAGGAGGTGTGACCCTGCTTACCACTGACTGTCATATGTGCGTGTCCTGGTAACCACGGTCACAGGAGTGGTGTCCTTGGTTACCAGTGACTGTGGGTAGGGGTGTCCTTGGTTACCATGGTCACAGGTGTGTTTCCCTGGTTACCACCGACTGTCAGAGATGCGTCTCCCTGGTTACCACCGACTGTCACAGGCCGGTGTCCCTGGGCACTGTGAATGTCACAGGTGGGTTTCCCTGGTTACCAACAACTGTCACAGGTGAGTGTACATGGTTACCACTGACTGTCACAGGAGGGCTGTCCCTGGGTATCATTGTCACAGGAGGGGTGTCCTTGGTTACCATGGTCACAGGTGGGTTTCCCTGGTTACCACCGAATGTCACAGGAGGGCTGTCCCTGGGTACCATTGTCACAGAGGGGTGTCCTTGGTTACCATGGTCACAGGTGGGTTTCCCTGGTTACCACCGACTGTCAGAGATGCGTCTCCCTGGTTACCACCGACTGTCACAGGAGGGCTGTCCCTGGGTACCATTGTCACAGAGGGGTGTCCTTGGTTACCATGGTCACAGGTGGGTTTCCCTGGTTACCACCGACTGTCAGAGATGCGTCTCCCTGGTTACCACCGACTGTCACAGGCCGGTGTCCCTGGGCACTGTGAATGTCACAGGTGGGTTTCCCTGGTTACCACCGACTGTCAGAGATGCGTCTCCCTGATAACCACGGTCACAGGAGAGGTGTCCTTGGTTACCAGTGACAGTGGGTAGGGGTGTCCTTGGTTACCATGGTCACAGTTGTGTTTCCCTGGTTACCACCGACTGTCACAGGAGGGCTGTCCCTGGGTACCATTGTCACAGAGGGGTGTCCTTGGTTACCATGGTCACAGGTGGGTTTCCCTGGTTACCACCGACTGTCAGAGATGCATGTCCCTGGTTACCACCGACTGTCATATGTGCGTGTCCTGGTAACCACGGTCACAGGAGAGGTGTCCTTGGTTACCAGTGACTGTGGGTAGGGGTGTCCTTGGTTACCATGGTCACAGGTGTGTTTCCCTGGTTACCACCGACTGTCAGAGATGCGTCTCCCTGGTTACCACCGACTGTCACAGGCCGGTGTCCCTGGGCACTGTGAATGTCACAGGTGGGTTTCCCTGGTTACCACCGACTGTCACAGGTGAGTGTACATGGTTACCACTGACTGTCACAGGAGGGCTGTCCCTGGGTACCATTGTGACAGGAGGGGTGTCCTTGGTTGCCACTGGCACAGGAGGTGTTTGGCTGGTTACCACTGACTGTCACAGGAGGGGTGTCCTTGGTTACCATGATTGCAGGTGGGTTTCCCTGGTTACCACTGACTGTCAGAAATGCCTCTCCCTGGTTACCACCGACTGTCATATGTGCGTGTCCTGGTAACCACAGTCACAGGAGAGGTGTCCTTGGTTACCAGTGACTGTGGGTTGGGGTGTCCTTGGTTACCATGGTCACAGGTGGGTTTCCCTGGTTACCACCGACTGTCACAGGAGGGCTGTCTGTGGGTACTATTGTCACAGGAGGGGTGTCCTTGGTTACCGTGGTCACAGGTGGGTTTCCCTGGTTACCACCGACTGTCAGAGATGCTTGTCCCTGGTAACCATGGTCACAGGAGAGGTGTCCTTGGTTACCAGTGACTGTGGGTAGGGGTGTCCTTGGTTACCATGGTCACAGGTGGGTTTCCCTTGTTACCACCGACTGTCACAGGAGGGCTGTCCATGGATACCATTGTCACAGGACGGGTGTCCTTAGTTACCATGGTCACAGGTGGGTTTCCCTGGTTACCACCGACTGTCAGAAATATGTGTCCCTGGTTACCACCGACTGTCACAGGCAGGTGTCCCTGGGCACTGTGAATGTCACAGGTGGGTTTCCCTGGTTACCACCGACTGTCACAGGATGGCTGTCCCTGGGTACCATTGTCACAAGAGGGGTGTCCTTGGTTACCATGGTCACAGGTGGGTTTCCCTGGTTACCACCGACTGTCACAGGAGGGCTGTCCCTGGGTACCATTGTCACAGGAGGGGTGTCCTTGGTTACCATGGTCACAGGTGGGTTTCCCTGGTTACCACCGACTGTCAGAGATGCGTCTCCCTGATAACCACGGTCACAGGAGAGGTGTCCTTGCTTACCAGTGACTGTGGGTAGGGGTGTCCTTGGTTACCATGGTCACAGGTGGTTTTCCCTGGTTACCACCGACTGTCACAGGAGGGCTGTCCCTTGGTACCATTGTCACAGGAGGGGTGTCCTTGGTTACCATGGTCACAGGTGGGTTTCCCTGGTTACCACCGACTGTCAGAGATGCGTCTCCCTGGTTACCACCGACTGTCACAGGCCGGTGTCCCTGGGCACTGTGAATGTCACAGGTGGGTTTCCCTGGTTACCACCGACTGTCACAGGTGAGTGTACATGGTTACCACTGACTGTCACAGGAGGGCTGTCCCTGGGTACCATTGTGACAGGAGGGGTGTCCTTGGTTACCACTGGCACAGGAGGTGTTTGCCTGGTTACCACTGACTGTCACAGGAGGGGTGTCCTAGGTTACCATGGTTGCAGGTGGGTTTCCCTGGTTACCACTGACTGTCAGAAATGCCTGTCCCTGGTTACCACCGACTGTCATATGTGCGTGTCCTGGTAACCACGGTCACAGGAGAGGTGTCCTTGGTTACGAGTGACTGTGGGTAGGGGTGTCCTTGGTTACCATGGTCACAAGTGGGTTTCCCTGGTTACCACCGACTGTCACAGGAGGGCTGTCCCTGGGTACTATTGTCACAGGAGGGGTGTCCTTGGTTACCGTGGTCACAGGTGGGTTTCCCTGGTTACCACCGACTGTCAGAGATGCGTGTCCCTGGTAACCACGGTCACAGGAGAGGTGTCCTTGGTTACCAGTGACTGTGGGTAGGGGTGTCCTTGGTTACCATGGTCACAGGTGTGTTTCCCTGGTTACCACCGACTGTCACAGGAGGGCTGTCCCTGGGTACCATTGTCACAGAGGGGTGTCCTTGGTTACCATGGTCACAGGTGGGTTTCCCTGGTTACCACCAACTGTCAGAGATGCGTCTCCCTGGTTACCACCGACTGTCACAGGCCGGTGTCCCTGGGCACTGTGAATGTCACAGGTGGGTTTCCCTGGTTACCACCGACTGTCAGAGATGCGTCTCCCTGATAACCACGGTCACAGGAGAGGTGTCCTTGGTTACCAGTGAATGTGGGTAGGGGTGTCTTTGGTTACCACTGGCACAGGTGGTGTGTCCCTGGTTACCACTGACTGTCACAGGAGGGGTGTCCTTGGTTACCATGGTCGCAGGTGGGTTTCCCTGGTTACCACTGACTGTCAGAGATGCGTGTCCCTGGTTACCACCGACTGTCATATGTGCGTGTCCTGGTAACCACGGTCACAGGAGAGGTGTCCTTGGTTACCAGTGACTGTGGGTAGGGGTGTCCTTGGTTAACTTGTTCACAGGTGGGTTTCCCTGGTTACCACTGACTGTCAGAGATGCGTGTCCCTGGTTAACACTGACTGTCATATGTGCGTGTCCCTGGTAACCACAGTCACAGGAGAGGTGTCCATGGTTACCAGTGACTGGCACAGTAGGTGTGTCCTTGGTTACCATGGTCACAGGTGTGTTTCCCTGGTGACCACCGACTGTCAGAGATGCGTGTCCCTGGTTACCACCGACTGTCACAGGCCGGTGTCCCTGGGCACTGTGAATGTCACAGGTGAGTTTCCCTGATTACCACCGACTGTCACAGGAGGGCTGTCCCTGGGTACCATTGTCACAGGAGGGGTGTCCTTGGTTACCACTGGCACAGGATGTGTGTCCCTGGTTACCACTGACTGTCACAGGAGGGGTGTCCTTGGTTACCATGGTCGCAGGTGGGTTTCCCTGGTTACCACTGACTGTCAGAAATGCGTGTCCCTGGTTACCACCGACTGTCATATGTGCGTGTCCTGGTAACCACGGTCACAGGAGAGGTGTCCTTGGTTACCAGTGACTGTGGGTAGGGGTGTCCTTGGTTACCATGGTCACAGGTGGGTTTCCCTGGTTACCACCGACTGTCACAGGAGGGCTGTCCCTGGGTACCATTGTCACAGGAGGGGTGTCCTTGGTTACCATGGTCACAGGTGGGTCTCCCTGGTTACCACCGACTGTCACAGGAGGGCTGTCCCTGGGTACCATTGTGACAGGAGGGGTGTCCTTGGTTACCACTGGCACAGGAGGTGTGTCCCTGGTTACCACTGACTGTCACAGGAGGGGTGTCCTTGGTTACCATGGTCGCAGGTGGGTTTCCCTGGTTACCACTGACTGTCAGAGATGCGTGTCCCTGGTTACCACCGACTGTCATATATGCGTGTCCCTGGTAACCACGGTCACAGGAGAGGTGTCCGTGGTTACCAGTGACTGTCACAGTAGGTGGGTCCTTGGTTAACATGGCGACAGGTGGGTTTCCCTGGTTACCACCGACTGTCAGAGATGCGTGTCCCTGGTTACCACCGACTGTCACAGGCCGGTGTCCCTGGGAAATGGGAATGTCACAGGTGGGTTTCCCTGGTTACCACCGACTGTCACAGGTGAGTGTACATGGTTACCACTGACTGTCACAGGAGGGCTGTCCCTGGGTACCATTGTGACAGGAGGGGTGTCCTTGGTTACCACTGGCACAGGAGGTGTGTCCCTGGTTACCACTGACTGTCACAGGAGGGGTGTCCTTGGGTACCATGGTCGCAGGTGGGTTTCCCTGGTTATCACTGACTGTCAGAGATGCGTGTCCCTGGTTACCACCGACTGTCATATGTGCGTGTCCTGGTAACCACGGTCACAGGAGAGGTGTCCTTGGTTACCAGTGACTGTGGGTAGGGGTGTCCTTGGTTACCATGGTCACAGGTGTGTTTCCCTGGTTACCACCGACTGTCAGAGATGCGTCTCCCTGGTTACCACCGATTGTCACAGGCCGGTGTCCCTGGGCACTGTGAATGTCACAGGTGGGTTTCCCTGGTTACCACCGACTGTCACAGGTGAGTGTACATGGTTACCACTGACTGTCACAGGAGGGCTGTCCCTGGGTACCATTGTGACAGGAGGGGTGTCCTTGGTTGCCACTGGCACAGGAGGTGTTTGCCTGGTTACCACTGACTGTCACAGGAGGGGTGTCCTTGGTTACCATGGTCACAGGTGGTTTTCCCTGGTTATCACCGACTGTCACAGGAGGGCTGTCCCTGGGTACCGTTGTCACAGGAGGGGTGTCCTTGGTTACCACTGGCACAGGAGGTGTGTCCCTGGTTACCACTGACTGTCACAGGAGGGGTGTCCTTGGTTACCATGGTCGCAGGTGGGTTTCCCTGGTTACCACTGACTGTCAGAAATGCGTGTCCCTGGTTACCACCGACTGTCATATGTGCGTGTCCTGGTAACCACGGTCACAGGAGAGGTGTCCTTGGTTACCAGTGACTATGGGTAGGGGTGTCCTTGGTTACCATGGTCACAGGTGGGTTTCCCTGGTTACCACCGACTGTCACAGGAGGGCTGTCCCTGGGTACCATTGTCACAGGAGGGGTGTCCTTGGTTACCATGGTCACAGGTGGGTTTCCCTGGTTACCACCGACTGTCACAGGAGGGCTGTCCCTGAGTACCATTGTGACAGGAGGGGTGTCCTTGGCTACCACTGGCACAGGAGGTGTGTCCCAGGTTACCACTGACTGTCACAGGAGGGGTGTCCTTGGTTACCATGGTCGCAGGTGGGTTTCCCTGGTTACCACTGACTGTCAGAGATGCGTGTCCCTGGTTACCACCGACTGTCATATATGCGTGTCCCTGGTAACCACGGTCACTGGAGAGGTGTCCGTGGTTACCAGTGACTGTCACAGTAGGTGGGTCCTTGGTTAACATGGCGACAGGTGGGTTTCCCTGGTTACCACCGACTGTCAGAGATGCCTGTCCCTGGTTACCACCGACTGTCACAGGCCGGTGTCCCTGGGAAATGGGAATGTCACAGGTGGGTTTCCCTGGTTACCACCGACTGTCACAGGTGAGTGTACATGGTTACCACTGACTGTCACAGGAGGGCTGTCCCTGGGAACCATTGTGACAGGAGGGGTGTCCTTGGTTGCCACTGGCACAGGAGGTGTTTGCCTGGTTACCACTGACTGTCACAGGAGGGGTGTCCTTGGTTACCATGATTGCAGGTGGGTTTCCCTGGTTACCACTTACTGTCACAGGAGGGCTGTCCCTGGGTACCATTGTCACAGGAGGGGTGTCCTTGGTTACCATGGTCACAGGTGGGTTTCCCTGGTTACCACCGACTGTCACAGGAGGGCTGTCCCTGGGTACCATTGTCACAGGAGGGGTGTCCTTGGTTACCATGGTCACAGGTGGGTTTCCCTGGTTACCACCGACTGTCAGAGATGCGTCTCCCTGATAACCACGGTCACAGGAGAGGTGTCCTTGGTTACCAGTGACAGTGGGTAGGCGTGTCCTTGGTTACCATGGTCACAGGTGTGTTTCCCTGGTTACCACCGACTGTCACAGGAGGGCTGTCCCTGGGTACCATTGTCACAGAGGGGTGTCCTTGGTTACCATGGTCACAGGTGGGTTTCCCTGGTTACCACCGACTGTCAGAGATGCGTCTCCCTGGTTACCACCGACTGTCACAGGCCGGTGTCCCTGGGCACTGTGAATGTCACAGGTGGGTTTCCCTGGTTACCACCGACTGTCAGAGATGCGTCTCCCTGATAACCACGGTCACAGGAGAGGTGTCCTTGGTTACCAGTGAATGTGGGTAGGGGTGTCCTTGGTTACCACTGGCACAGGAGGTGTGTCCCTGGTTACCACTGACTGTCACAGGAGGGGTGTCCTTGGTTACCATGGTCGCAGGTGGGTTTCCCTGGTTACCACTGACTGTCAGAGATGCGTGTCCCTGGTTACCACCGACTGTCATATGTGCGTGTCCTGGTAACCACGGTCACAGGAGAGGTGTCCTTGGTTACCAGTGACTGTGGGTAGGGGTGTCCTTGGTTAACTTGTTCACAGGTGGGTTTCCCTGGTTACCACTGACTGTCAGAGATGCGTGTCCCTGGTTAACACTGACTGTCATATGTGCGTGTCCCTGGTAACCACAGTCACAGGAGAGGTGTCCATGGTTACCAGTGACTGGCACAGTAGGTGTGTCCTTGGTTACCATGGTCACAGGTGTGTTTCCCTGGTGACCACCGACTGTCAGAGATGCGTGTCCCTGGTTACCACCGACTGTCACAGGCCGGTGTCCCTGGGCACTGTGAATGTCACAGGTGAGTTTCCCTGATTACCACCGACTGTCACAGGAGGGCTGTCCCTGGGTACCATTGTCACAGGAGGGGTGTCCTTGGTTACCACTGGCACAGGATGTGTGTCCCTGGTTACCACTGACTGTCACAGGAGGGGTGTCCTTGGTTACCATGGTCGCAGGTGGGTTTCCCTGGTTACCACTGACTGTCAGAAATGCGTGTCCCTGGTTACCACCGACTGTCATATGTGCGTGTCCTGGTAACCACGGTCACAGGAGAGGTGTCCTTGGTTACCAGTGACTGTGGGTAGGGGTGTCCTTGGTTACCATGGTCACAGGTGGGTTTCCCTGGTTACCACCGACTGTCACAGGAGGGCTGTCCCTGGGTACCATTGTCACAGGAGGGGTGTCCTTGGTTACCATGGTCACAGGTGGGTCTCCCTGGTTACCACCGACTGTCACAGGAGGGCTGTCCCTGGGTACCATTGTGACAGGAGGGGTGTCCTTGGTTACCACTGGCACAGGAGGTGTGTCCCTGGTTACCACTGACTGTCACAGGAGGGGTGTCCTTGGTTACCATGGTCGCAGGTGGGTTTCCCTGGTTACCACTGACTGTCAGAGATGCGTGTCCCTGGTTACCACCGACTGTCATATATGCGTGTCCCTGGTAACCACGGTCACAGGAGAGGTGTCCGTGGTTACCAGTGACTGTCACAGTAGGTGGGTCCTTGGTTACCATGGCGACAGGTGGGTTTCCCTGGTTACCACCGACTGTCAGAGATGCGTGTCCCTGGTTACCACCGACTGTCACAGGCCGGTGTCCCTGGGAAATGGGAATGTCACAGGTGGGTTTCCCTGGTTACCACCGACTGTCACAGGTGAGTGTACATGGTTACCACTGACTGTCACAGGAGGGCTGTCCCTGGGTACCATTGTGACAGGAGGGGTGTCCTTGGTTACCACTGGCACAGGAGGTGTGTCCCTGGTTACCACTGACTGTCACAGGAGGGGTGTCCTTGGGTACCATGGTCGCAGGTGGGTTTCCCTGGTTATCACTGACTGTCAGAGATGCGTGTCCCTGGTTACCACCGACTGTCATATGTGCGTGTCCTGGTAACCACGGTCACAGGAGAGGTGTCCTTGGTTACCAGTGACTGTGGGTAGGGGTGTCCTTGGTTACCATGGTCACAGGTGTGTTTCCCTGGTTACCACCGACTGTCAGAGATGCGTCTCCCTGGTTACCACCGATTGTCACAGGCCGGTGTCCCTGGGCACTGTGAATGTCACAGGTGGGTTTCCCTGGTTACCACCGACTGTCACAGGTGAGTGTACATGGTTACCACTGACTGTCACAGGAGGGCTGTCCCTGGGTACCATTGTGACAGGAGGGGTGTCCTTGGTTGCCACTGGCACAGGAGGTGTTTGCCTGGTTACCACTGACTGTCACAGGAGGGGTGTCCTTGGTTACCATGATCGCAGGTGGGTTTCCCTGGTTACCACTGACTGTCAGAAATGCCTGTCCCTGGTTACCACCGACTGTCATATGTGCGTGTCCTGGTAACCACAGTCACAGGAGAGGTGTCCTTGGTTATCAGTGACTGTGGGTTTGGGTGTCCTTGGTTACCATGGTCACAGGTGGGTTTCCCTGGTTACCACCGACTGTCACAGGAGGGCTGTCCGTGGGTACTATTGTCACAGGAGGGGTGTCCTTGGTTACCGTGGTCACAGGTGGGTTTCCCTGGTTACCACCGACTGTCAGAGATGCGTGTCCCTGGTAACCATGGTCACAGGAGAGGTGTCCTTGGTTACCAGTGACTGTGGGTAGGGGTGTCCTTGGTTACCATGGTCACAGGTGGGTTTCCCTTGTTACCACCTACTGTCACAGGAGGGCTGTCCATGGATACCATTGTCACAGGAGGGGTGTCCTTGGTTACCATGGTCACAGGTGGGTTTCCCTGCTTACCAACGACTGTCAGAAATATGTGTCCCTGGTTACCACCGACTGTCACAGGCAGGTGTCCCTGGGCACTGTGAATGTCACAGGTGGGTTTCCCTGGTTACCACCGACTGTCACAGGATGGCTGTCCCTGGGTACCATTGTCACAGGAGGGGTGTCCTTGCGTACCATGGTCACAGGTGGGTTTCCCTGGTTACCACCGACTGTCACAGGAGGGCTGTCCCTGGGTACCATTGTCACAGGAGGGGTGTCCTTGGTTACCATGGTCACAGGTGGGTTTCCCTGGTTACCACCGACTGTCAGAGATGCGTCTCCCTGATAACCACGGTCACAGGAGAGGTGTCCTTGCTTACCAGTGACTGTGGGTAGGGGTGTCCTTGGTTACCATGGTCACAGGTGGTTTTCCCTGGTTACCACCGACTGTCACAGGAGGGCTGTCCCTGGGTACCATTGTCACAGGAGGGGTGTCCTTGGTTACCACTGGCACAGGAGGTGTGTCCCTGGTTACCACTGACTGTCACAGGAGGGGTGTCCTTGGTTACAATGGTCGCAGGTGGGTTTCCCTGGTTACCAATGACTGTCAGAGATGCGTGTCCCTGGTTACCACCGACTGTCATATGTGCGTGTCCTGGTAACCACGGTCACAGGAGAGGTGTCCTTGGTTACCAGTGACTGTGGGTAGGGGTGTCCTTGGTTACCATGGTCACAGGTGGGTTTCCCTGGTTACCACCGACTGTCACAGGAGGGCTGTCGCTGGGTACCATTGTCACAGGAGGGGTGTCCTTGGTTACCACTGGCACAGGAGGTGTGTCCCTGTTTACCACTGACTGTCACCGGAGGGGTGTCCTTGGTTACCATGGTCGCAGGTGGGTTTCCCTGGTTACCACCGACTGTCAGAGATGCGTCTCCCTGATAACCACGGTCACAGGAGAGGTGTCCTTGCTTACCAGTGACTGTGGGTAGGGGTGTCCTTGGTTACCATGGTCACAGGTGGTTTTCCCTGGTTACCACCGACTGTCACAGGAGGGCTGTCCCTGGGTACCATTGTCACAGGAGGGGTGTCCTTGGTTACCACTGGCACAGGAGGTGTGTCCCTGGTTACCACTGACTGTCACAGGAGGGGTGTCCTTGGTTACAATGGTCGCAGGTGGGTTTCCCTGGTTACCAATGACTGTCAGAGATGCGTGTCCCTGGTTACCACCGACTGTCATATGTGCGTGTCCTGGTAACCACGGTCACAGGAGAGGTGTCCTTGGTTACCAGTGACTGTGGGTAGGGGTGTCCTTGGTTACCATGGTCACAGGTGGGTTTCCCTGGTTACCACCGACTGTCACAGGAGGGCTGTCGCTGGGTACCATTGTCACAGGAGGGGTGTCCTTGGTTACCACTGGCACAGGAGGTGTGTCCCTGTTTACCACTGACTGTCACCGGAGGGGTGTCCTTGGTTACCATGGTCACAGGTGGGTTTCCCTGGTTACCACCGACTGTCAGAGATGCGTCTCCCTGATAACCACGGTCACAGGAGAGGTGTCCTTGGTTACCAGTGACAGTGGGTAGGGGTGTCCTTGGTTACCATGGTCACAGGTGTGTTTCCCTGGTTACCACCGACTGTCACAGGAGGGCTGTCCCTGGGTACCATTGTCACAGAGGGGTGTCCTTGGTTACCATGGTCACAGGTGGGTTTCCCTGGTTACCACCGACTGTCAGAGATGCGTGTCCCTGGTTATCACCGACTGTCATATGTGCGTGTCCTGGTAACCACGGTCACAGGAGAGGTGTCCTTGGTTACCAGTGACTGTGGGTAGGGGTTTCCTTGGTTACCATGGTCACAGGTGTGTTTCCCTGGTTACCACCGACTGTCAGAGATGCGTCTCCCTGGTTACCACCGACTGTCACAGGCCGGTGTCCCTGGGCACTGTGAATGTCACAGGTGGGTTTCCCTGGTTACCACCGACTGTCACAGGTGTGTGTACATGGTTACCACTGACTGTCACAGGAGGGCTGTCCCTGGGTACCATTGTGACAGGAGGGGTGTCCTTGGTTGCCACTGGCACAGGAGGTGTTTGCCTGGTTACCACTGACTGTCACAGGAGGGGTGTCCTTGGTTACCATGATTGCAGGTGGGTTTCCCTGGTTACCACTGACTGTCAGAAATGCCTCTCCCTGGTTACCACCGACTGTCATATGTGCGTGTCCTGGTAACCACAGTCACAGGAGAGGTGTCCTTGGTTACCAGTGAATGTGGGTTGGGGTGTCCTTGGTTACCATGGTCACAGGTGGGTTTCCCTGGTTACGACCGACTGTCACAGGAGGGCTGTCTGTGGGTACTATTGTCACAGGAGGGGTGTCTTGGTTACCGTGGTCACAGGTGGGTTTCCCTGGTTACCACCGACTGTCAAAGATGCGTGTCCCTGGTAACCATGGTCACAGGAGAGGTGTCCTTGGTTACCAGTGACTGTGGGTAGGGGTGTCCTTGGTTACCATGGTCACAGGTGGGTTTCCCTTGTTACCACCGACTGTCACAGGAGGGCTGTCCATGGATACCATTGTCACAGGAGGGGTGTCCTTGGTTACCATGGTCACAGGTGGGTTTCCCTGGTTACCACCGACTGTCAGAAATATGTGTCCCTGGTTACCACCGACTGTCACAGGCAGGTGTCCCTGGGCACTGTGAATGTCACAGGTGGGTTTCCCTGGTTACCACCGACTGTCACAGGATGGCTGTCCCTGGGTACCATTGTCACAGGAGGGGTGTCCTTGGTTACCATGGTCACAGGTGGGTTTCCCTGGTTACCACCGACTGTCACAGGAGGGCTGTCCCTGGGTACCATTGTCACAGGAGGGGTGTCCTTGGTTACCATGGTCACAGGTGGGTTTCCCTGGTTACCACGGACTGTCAGAGATGCGTCTCCCTGATAACCACGGTCACAGGAGAGGTATCCTTGCTTACCAGTGACTGTGGGTAGGGGTGTCCTTGGTTACCATGTTCACAGGTGGTTTTCCCTGGTTACCACCGACTGTCACAGGAGGGCTGTCCCTTGGTACCATTGTCACAGGAGGGGTGTCCTTGGTTACCATGGTCACAGGTGGGTTTCCCTGGTTACCACCGACTGTCAGAGATGCGTCTCCCTGGTTACCACCGACTGTCACAGGCCGGTGTCCCTGGGCACTGTGAATGTCACAGGTGGGTTTCCCTGGTTACCACCGACTGTCACAGGTGTGTGTACATGGTTACCACTGACTGTCACAGGAGGGCTGTCCCTGGGTACCATTGTGACAGGAGGGGTGTCCTTGGTTACCACTGGCACAGGAGGTGTTTGCCTGGTTACCACTGACTGTCACAGGAGGGGTGTCCTTGGTTACCGTGGTCACAGGTGGGTTTCCCTGGTTACCACCGACTGTCAGAGATGCGTGTCCCTGGTAACCACGGTCACAGGAGAGGTGTCCTTGGTTACCAGTGACTGTGGGTAGGGGTGTCCTTGGTTACCATGGTCACAGGTGGGTTTCCCTGGTTACCACCGACTGTCAGAGATGCGTCTCCCTGGTTACCACCGACTGTCACAGGCCGGTGTCCCTGGGCACTGTGAATGTCACAGGTGGGTTTCCCTGGTTACCACCGACTGTCACAGGATGGCTGTCCCTGGGTACCATTGTCACAGGAGGGGTGTCCTTGGTTACCATGGTCACAGGTGGGTTTCCCTGGTTACCACCGACTGTCACAGGAGGGCTGTCCCTGGTACCATTGTGACAGGAGGGGTGTCCTTGGTTACCACTGGCACAGGAGGTGTGTCCCTGGTTACCACTGACTGTCACAGGAAGGGTGTCCTTGTTTACCATGGTCGCAGGTGGGTTTCCTGGTTACCACTGACTGTCAGAGATGCGTGTCCCTGGTTACCACCGACTGTCATATATGCGTGTCCCTGGTAACCACGGTCACAGGAGAGGTGTCCGTGGTTACCAGTGACTGTCACAGTAGGTGGGTCCTTGGTTACCATGGCGACAGGTGGGTTTCCCTGGTTACCACTGACTGTCAGAGATGCGTGTCCCTGGTTACCACCGACTGTCATATGTGCGTGTCCCTGGTAGCCACGGTCACAGGAGAGGTGTCCGTGGTTACCAGTGACTGTCACAGTAGGTGTGTCCTTGGTTACCATGGTCACAGGTGGGTTTCCCTGGTTACCACCGACTGTCAGAGATGCGTGTCCCTGATTACCACCGACTGTCACAGGCCGGTGTCCCTGGGCACTGTGAATGTCACAGGTGGGTTTCCCTGGTTACCACCGACTGTCACAGGACGGCTGTCCCTGGGTACCATTGTCACAGGAGGGGTGTCCTTGGTTACCATGGTCACAGGTGGGTTTCCCTGGTTACCACCGACTGTCACAAGAGGGCTCTCCCTGGGTACCATTGTCACAGGAGGGGTGTCCTTGGTTACCATGGTCACAGGTGGGATTCCCTGGTTATCACCGACTGTCAGAGATGCGTCTCCCTGATAACCACGGTCACAGGAGAGGTGTCCTTGGTTACCAGTGAGAGTGGGTAGGGGTGTCCTTGGTTACCATGGTCACAGGTGTGTTTCCCTGGTTACCACCGACTGTCACAGGAGGGCTGTCCCTGGGTACCATTGTCACAGAGGGGTGTCCTTGGTTACCATGGTCACAGGTGGGTTTCCCTGGTTACCACCGACTGTCAGAGATGCGTCTCCCTGGTTACCACCGACTGTCACAGGCCGGTGTCCCTGGGCACTGTGAATGTCACAGGTGGGTTGCCCTGGTTACCACCGACTGTCAGAGATGCGTCTCCCTGATAACCACGGTCACAGGAGAGGTGTCCTTGGTTACCAGTGACAGTGGGTAGGGGTGTCCTTGGTTACCATGGTCACAGGTGTGTTTCCTGGTTACCACCGACTGTCACAGGAGGGCTGTCCCTGGGTACCATTGTCACAGAGGGGTGTCCTTGGTTACCATGGTCACAGGTGGGTTTCCCTGGTTACCACCGACTGTCAGAGATGCGTGTCCCTGGTTACCACCGACTGTCACAGGCCGGTGTCCCTGGGCACTGTGAATGTCACAGGTGGGTTTCCCTGGTTACCACCGACTGTCACAGGATGGCTGTCCCTGGGTACCATTGTCACAGGAGGGGTGTCCTTGGTTACCATGGTCACAGGTGGGTTTCCCTGGTTACCACCGACTGTCACAGGAGGGCTGTCCCGGGGTACCATTGTCACAGGAGGGGTGTCCTTGGTTACCATGGTCACAGGTGGGTTTCCCTGGTTACCACCGACTGTGAGAGATGCGTCTCCCTGATAACCACGGTCACAGGAGAGGTGTCTTTGGTTACCAGTGACAGTGGGTAGGGGTGTCCTTGGTTACCATGGTCACAGGTGTGTTTCCCTGGTTACCACCGACTGTCACAGGAGGGCTGTCCGTGGGTACCATTGTCACAGAGGGGTGTCCTTGGTTACCATGGTCACAGGTTGGTTTCCCTGGTTACCACCGACTGTCAGAGATGCGTCTCCCTGGTTACCACCGTCTGTCACAGGCCGGTGTCCCTGGGCACTGTGAATGTCACAGGTGGTTTTCCCTGGTTACCACCGACTGTCAGAGATGCGTCTCCCTGATAACCACGGTCACAGGAGAGGTGTCCTTGGTTACCAGTGACAGTGGGTAGGGGTGTCCTTGGTTACCATGGTCACAGGTGGGTTTCCCTGGTTACCGCCTACTGTCAGAGATGCGTCTCCCTGGTTACAACCGACTGTCATAGGACGGCTGTCCCTGGGTTCCATTGTCACAGGAGGGGTGTCCTTGGTTACCATGGTCACAGGTGGGTTTCCCTGGTTACCACCGACTGTCACAGGAGGGCTGTCCCTTGGTACCATTGTCACAGGAGGGGTGTCCTTGGTTACCATGGTCACAGGTGGGTTTCCCTGGTTACCACCGAATGTCAGAGATGCGTCTCCCTGATAACCATGGTCACAGGAGAGGTGTCCGTTGTTACCATTGACTGTCACAGTAGGTGTGTCCTTGGTTACCATGGTCACAGGTGGGTTTCCCTGGTTACCACCGACTGTCAGAGATGCGTCTCCCTGGTTACCACCGACTGTCACAGGCCGGTGTCACTGGGCACTGTGAATGTCACAGGTGGGTTGCCCTGGTTACCACCGACTGTCAGAGATGCGTCTCCCTGATAACCACGGTCACAGGAGAGGTGTCCTTGGTTACCAGTGACAGTGGGTAGGGGTGTCCTTGGTTACCATGGTCACAGGTGTGTTTCCCTGGTTACCACCGACTGTCACAGGAGGGCTGTCCCTGGGTACCATTGTCACAGAGGGGTGTCCTTGGTTACCATGGTCACAGGTGGGTTTCCCTGGTTACCACCGACTGTCAGAGATGCGTGTCCCTGGTTACCACCGACTGTCACAGGCCGGTGTCCCTGGGCACTGTGAATGTCACAGGTGGGTTTCCCTGGTTACCACCGACTGTCACAGGACGGCTGTCCCTGGGTACCATTGTCACAGGCCGGTGTCCCTGGGCACTGTGAATGTCACAGGTGGGTTTCCCCGGTTACCACCGACTGTCACAGGAGGGCTGTCCCGGGGTACCATTGTCACAGAGGGGTGTCCTTGGTTACCATGGTCACAGGTGGGTTTCCCTGGTTACCACCGACTGTCAGAGATGCGTCTCCCTGGTTACCACCGACTGTCACAGGCCGGTGTCCCTGGGCACTGTGAATGTCACAGGTGGGTTGCCCTGGTTACCACCGACTGTCAGAGATGCGTCTCCCTGATAACCACGGTCACAGGAGAGGTGTCCTTGGTTACCAGTGACAGTGGGTAGGGGTGTCCTTGGTTACCATGGTCACAGGTGTGTTTCCTGGTTACCACCGACTGTCACAGGAGGGCTGTCCCTGGGTACCATTGTCACAGAGGGGTGTCCTTGGTTACCATGGTCACAGGTGGGTTTCCCTGGTTACCACCGACTGTCAGAGATGCGTGTCCCTGGTTACCACCGACTGTCACAGGCCGGTGTCCCTGGGCACTGTGAATGTCACAGGTGGGTTTCCCTGGTTACCACCGACTGTCACAGGATGGCTGTCCCTGGGTACCATTGTCACAGGAGGGGTGTCCTTGGTTACCATGGTCACAGGTGGGTTTCCCTGGTTACCACCGACTGTCACAGGAGGGCTGTCCCGGGGTACCATTGTCACAGGAGGGGTGTCCTTGGTTACCATGGTCACAGGTGGGTTTCCCTGGTTACCACCGACTGTGAGAGATGCGTCTCCCTGATAACCACGGTCACAGGAGAGGTGTCTTTGGTTACCAGTGACAGTGGGTAGGGGTGTCCTTGGTTACCATGGTCACAGGTGTGTTTCCCTGGTTACCACCGACTGTCACAGGAGGGCTGTCCGTGGGTACCATTGTCACAGAGGGGTGTCCTTGGTTACCATGGTCACAGGTTGGTTTCCCTGGTTACCACCGACTGTCAGAGATGCGTCTCCCTGGTTACCACCGTCTGTCACAGGCCGGTGTCCCTGGGCACTGTGAATGTCACAGGTGGTTTTCCCTGGTTACCACCGACTGTCAGAGATGCGTCTCCCTGATAACCACGGTCACAGGAGAGGTGTCCTTGGTTACCAGTGACAGTGGGTAGGGGTGTCCTTGGTTACCATGGTCACAGGTGGGTTTCCCTGGTTACCGCCTACTGTCAGAGATGCGTCTCCCTGGTTACAACCGACTGTCAAAGGACGGCTGTCCCTGGGTTCCATTGTCACAGGAGGGGTGTCCTTGGTTACCATGGTCACAGGTGGGTTTCCCTGGTTACCACCGACTGTCACAGGAGGGCTGTCCCTTGGTACCATTGTCACAGGAGGGGTGTCCTTGGTTACCATGGTCACAGGTGGGTTTCCCTGGTTACCACCGAATGTCAGAGATGCGTCTCCCTGATAACCATGGTCACAGGAGAGGTGTCCGTTGTTACCATTGACTGTCACAGTAGGTGTGTCCTTGGTTACCATGGTCACAGGTGGGTTTCCCTGGTTACCACCGACTGTCAGAGATGCGTCTCCCTGGTTACCACCGACTGTCACAGGCCGGTGTCACTGGGCACTGTGAATGTCACAGGTGGGTTGCCCTGGTTACCACCGACTGTCAGAGATGCGTCTCCCTGATAACCACGGTCACAGGAGAGGTGTCCTTGGTTACCAGTGACAGTGGGTAGGGGTGTCCTTGGTTACCATGGTCACAGGTGTGTTTCCCTGGTTACCACCGACTGTCACAGGAGGGCTGTCCCTGGGTACCATTGTCACAGAGGGGTGTCCTTGGTTACCATGGTCACAGGTGGGTTTCCCTGGTTACCACCGACTGTCAGAGATGCGTGTCCCTGGTTACCACCGACTGTCACAGGCCGGTGTCCCTGGGCACTGTGAATGTCACAGGTGGGTTTCCCTGGTTACCACCGACTGTCACAGGACGGCTGTCCCTGGGTACCATTGTCACAGGCCGGTGTCCCTGGGCACTGTGAATGTCACAGGTGGGTTTCCCCGGTTACCACCGACTGTCACAGGAGGGCTGTCCCGGGGTACCATTGTCACAGGAGGGGTGTCCTTGTTTAACATGGTCGCAGGTGGGTTTCCCTGGTTACCACTGACTGTCAGAGATGCGTGTCCCTGGTTACCACCGACTGTCACAGGCCGGTGTCCCTGGGCACTGTGAATGTCACAGGTGGGTTTCCCTGGTTACCACCGACTGTCAGAGATGCGTCTCCCTGATAACCACGGTCACAGGAGAGGTGTCCTTGGTTACCAGTGACAGTGGGTAGGGGTGTCCTTGGTTACCATTGTCACAGGTGTGTTTCCCTGGTTACCACCGACTGTCACAGGAGGGCTGTCCCTGGGTACCATTGTCACAGAGGGGTGTCCTTGGTTACCATGGTCACAGGTGGGTTTCCCTGGTTACCACCGACTGTCAGAGATGCGTCTCCCTGGTTACCACCGACTGTCACAGGACGGCTGTCCCTGGGTTCCATTGTCACAGGAGGGGTGTCCTTGGTTACCACTGGCACAGGAAGTGTGTCCCTGGTTACCACTGACAGTCACAGGAGGGGTGTCCTTGGTTAACATGGTCGCAGGTGGGTTTCCCTGTTTACCACTGACTGTCAGAGATGCGTGTCCCTGGTTACCACCGACTGTCATATGTGCGTGTCCCTCGTAGCCACGGTCACAGGAGAGGTGTCCGTGGTTACCAGTGACTGTCACAGTAGGTGTGTCCTTGGTTACCATGGTCACAGGTGGGTTTCCCTGGTTACCACCGACTGTCAGAGATGCGTGTCCCTGGTTACCACCGACTGTCACAGGCCGGTGTCCCTGGGCACTGTGAATGTCACAGGTGGGTTTCCCTGGTTACCACCGACTGTCAGAGATGCGTCTCCCTGATAACCACGGTCACAGGAGAGGTGTCCTTGGTTACCAGTGACAGTGGGTAGGGGTGTCCTTGGTTACCATGGTCATAGGTGTGTTTCCCTGGTTACCACCGACTGTCACAGGAGGGCTGTCCCTGGGTACCATTGTCACAGAGGGGTGTCCTTGGTTACCATGGTCACAGGTGGGTTTCCCTGGTTACCGCCGACTGTCAGAGATGCGTCTCCCTGGTTACAACCGACTGTCAAAGGACGGCTGTCCCTGGGTTCCATTGTCACAGGAGGGGTGTCCTTGGTTACCATGGTCACAGGTGGGTTTCCCTGGTTACCACCGACTGACACAGGAGGGCTGTCCCTTGGTAACATTGTCACAGGAGGGGTGTCCTTGGTTACCATGGTCACAGGTGGGTTTCCCTGGTTACCACCGAATGTCAGAGATGCGTCTCCCTGATAACCATGGTCACAGGAGAAGTGTCCTTGGTTACCAGTGACAGTGGGTAGGGGTGTCCTTGGTTACCATGGTCACAGGTGTGTTTCCCTGGTTACCACCGACTGTCACAGGAGGGCTGTCCGTGGGTACCATTGTCACAGAGGGGTGTCCTTGGTTACCATGGTCACAGGTGGGTTTCCCTGGTTACCACCGACTGTCAGAGATGCGTCTCCCTGATAACCACGGTCACAGGAGAGGTGTCCTTGGTTACCAGTGAATGTGGGTAGGGGTGTCCTTGGTTACCATGGTCACAGGTGGGTTTCCCTGGTTACCACCGACTGTCACAGGAGGGCTGTCCCTGGGTACCATTGTCACAGAGGGGTGTCCTTGGTTACCATGGTCACAGGTGGGTTTCCCTGGTTACCACCGACTGTCAGAGATGCGTCTCCCTGGTTACCACCGACTGTCACAGGCCGGTGTCCCTGGGCACTGTGAATGTCACAGGTGGGTTTCCCTGTTTACCACCGACTGTCAGAGATGCGTCTCCCTGATAACCACGGTCACAGGAGAGGTGTCCTTGGTTACCAGTGACAGTGGGTAGGGGTGTCCTTGGTTACCATGGTCACAGGTGTGTTTCCCTGGTTACCACCGACTGTCACAGGAGGGCTGTCCCTGGGTACCATTGTCACAGAGGGGTGTCCTTGGTTACCATGGTCACAGGTTGGTTTCCCTGGTTACCACCGACTGTCAGAGATGCGTCTCCCTGGTTACCACCGACTGTCACAGGCCGGTGTCCCTGGGCACTGTGAATGTCACAGGTGGGTTTCCCTGGTTACCACCGACTGTCACAGGATGGCTGTCCCTGGGTACCATTGTCACAGGAGGGGTGTCATTGGTTACCATGGTCACAGGTGGGTTTCCCTGGTTACCACCGACTGTCACAGGAGGGCTGTCCCGGGGTACCATTGTCACAGGAGGGGTGTCCTTGGTTACCATGGTCACAGGTGGGTTTCCCTGGTTACCACCGACTGTCACAGGAGGGCTGTCCCTGGTACCATTGTGACAGGAGGGGTGTCCTTGGTTACCACTGGCACAGGAGGTGTGTCCCTGGTTACCCCTGACTGTCACAGGAGGGGTGTCCTTGGTTACCATGGTCGCAGGTGGGTTTCCTGGTTACCACTGACTGTCAGAGATGCGTGTCCCTGGTTACCACCGACTGTCATATATGCGTGTCCCTGGTAACCACGGTCACAGGAGAGGTGTCCGTGGTTAACAGTGACTGTCACAGTAGGTGGGTCCTTGGTTACCATGGCGACAGGTGGGTTTCCCTGGTTACCACTGACTGTCAGAGATGCGTGTCCCTGGTTACCACCGACTGTCATATGTGCGTGTCCCTGGTAGCCACGGTCACAGGAGAGGTGTCCGTGGTTACCAGTGACTGTCACAGTAGGTGTGTCCTTGGTTACCATGGTCACAGGTGGGTTTCCCTGGTTACCACCGACTGTCAGAGATGCGTGTCCCTGATTACCACCGACTGTCACAGGCCGGTGTCCCTGGGCACTGTGAATGTCACAGGTGGGTTTCCCTGGTTACCACCGACTGTCACAGGAGGGCTGTCCCGGGGTACCATTGTCACAGGAGGGGTGTCCTTGTTTAACATGGTCGCAGGTGGGTTTCCCTGGTTACCACTGACTGTCAGAGATGCGTGTCCCTGGTTACCACCGACTGTCACAGGCCGGTGTCCCTGGGCACTGTGAATGTCACAGGTGGGTTTCCCTGGTTACCACCGACTGTCAGAGATGCGTCTCCCTGATAACCACGGTCACAGGAGAGGTGTCCTTGGTTACCAGTGACAGTGGGTAGGGGTGTCCTTGGTTACCATGGTCACAGGTGTGTTTCCCTGGTTACCACCGACTGTCACAGGAGGGGTGTCCGTGGGTACCATTGTCACAGAGGGGTGTCCTTGGTTACCATGGTCACAGGTTGGTTTCCCTGGTTACCACCGACTGTCAGAGATGCGTCTCCCTGGTTACCACCGACTGTCACAGGCCGGTGTCCCTGGGCACTGTGAATGTCACAGGTGGTTTTCCCTGGTTACCACCGACTGTCAGAGATGCGTCTCCCTGATAACCACGGTCACAGGAGAGGTGTCCTTGGTTACCAGTGACTGTGGGTAGGGGTGTCCTTGGTTACCACTGGCACAGGAGGTGTGTCCCTGGTTACCACTGACTGTCACAGAGGGGTGTCCTTGGTTACCATGGTCACAGGTGGTTTTCCCTGGTTACCACCGACTGTCAGAGATGCGTCTTCCTGGTTACCACCGACTGTCCCAGTCCGGTGTCCCTGGGCACTGTGAATGTCACAGGTGGGTTTCCCTGGTTACCACCAACTGTCACAGGTGAGTGTACATGGTTACCACTGACTGTCACAGGAGGGCTGTCCCTGGGTACCATTGTGACAGGAGGGGTGTGCTTGGTTACCACTAGCACAGGAGGTGTGTCCCTGGTTACCACTGACTGTCACAGGAGGGGTGTCCTTGGTTACCATGGTCGCAGGTGGGTTTCCCTGGTTACCACTGACTGTCAGAAATGCGTGTCCCTGGTTACCACCGACTGTCATATGTGCGTATCCTGGTAACCACGGTCACAGGAGAGGTGTCCTTGGTTACCAGTGACTGTGGGTAGGGGTGTCCTTGGTTACCATGTTCACAGGTGGTTTTCCCTGGTTACCACCGACTGTCACAGGAGGGCTGTCCCTGGGTACCGTTGTCACAGGAGGGGTGTCCTTGGTTACCACTGGTACAAGAGGTGTGTCCCTGGTTACCACTGACTGTCACAGGAGGGGTGTCCTTGTTTAACATGGTCGCAGGTGGGTTTCCCTGGTTACCACTGACTGTCAGAGATGCGTGTCCCTGGTTACCTCCGACTGTCACAGGCCGGTGTCCCTGGGCACTGTGAATGTCACAGGTGGGTTTCCCTGGTTACCACCGACTGTCAGAGATGCGTCTCCCTGATAACCACGGTCACAGGAGAGGTGTCCTTGGTTACCAGTGACAGTGGGTAGGGGTGTCCTTGGTTACCATGGTCACAGGTGTGTTTCCCTGGTTACCACCGACTGTCACAGGAGGGCTGTCCCTGGGTACCATTGTCACAGAGGGGTGTCCTTGGTTACCATGGTCACAGGTGGGTTTCCCTGGTTACCACCGACTGTCAGAGATGCGTCTCCCTGGTTACCACCGACTGTCACAGGACGGCTGTCCCTGGGTTCCATTGTCACAGGAGGGGTGTCCTTGGTTACCATGGTCACAGGTGGGTTTCCCTGGTTACCACCGACTGTCACAGGAGGGCTGTCCCTGGGTACCATTGTCACAGAGTGGTGTCCTTGGTTACCATGGTCACAGGTGGGTTTCCCTGGTTACCACCGACTGTCAGAGATTCGTCTCCCTGTTTACCACTGACTGTCACAGGCCGGTGTCCCTGGGCACTGTGAATGTCACAGGTGGGTTTCCCTGGTTACCACCGACTGTCAGAGATGCGTCTCCCTGATAACCACGGTCACAGGAGAGGTGTCCTTGGTTACCAGTGACTGTGGGTAGGGGTGTCCTTGGTTACCATGGTCACAGGTGTGTTTCCCTGGTTACCACCGACTGTCACAGGAGGGCTGTCCCTGGGTACCATTGTCACAGGAGGGCTGTCCTTGGTTACAATGGTCACAGGTGGGTTTCCCTGGTTACCACCGACTGTCACAGGAGGGCTGTCCCTGGTACCATTGTGACAGGAGGGGTGTCCTTGGTTACCACTGGCACAGGAAGTGTGTCCCTGGTTACCACTGACAGTCACAGGAGGGGTGTCCTTGGTTAACATGGTCGCAGGTGGGTTTCCCTGGTTACCACTGACTGTCAGAGATGCGTGTCCCTGGTTACCACCGACTGTCATATGTGCGTGTCCCTCGTAGCCACGGTCACAGGAGAGGTGTCCGTGGTTACCAGTGACTGTCACAGTAGGTGTGTCCTTGGTTACCATGGTCACAGGTGGGTTTCCCTGGTTACCACCGACTGTCAGAGATGCGTGTCCCTGGTTACCACCGACTGTCACAGGCCGGTGTCCCTGGGCACTGTGAATGTCACAGGTGGGTTTCCCTGGTTACCACCGACTGTCAGAGATGCGTCTCCCTGATAACCACGGTCACAGGAGAGGTGTCCTTGGTTACCAGTGACAGTGGGTAGGGGTGTCCTTGGTTACCATGGTCATAGGTGTGTTTCCCTGGTTACCACCGACTGTCACAGGAGGGCTGTCCCTGGGTACCATTGTCACAGTGGGGTGTCCTTGGTTACCATGGTCACAGGTGGGTTTCCCTGGTTACCGCCGACTGTCAGAGATGCGTCTCCCTGGTTACAACCGACTGTCAAAGGACGGCTGTCCCTGGGTTCCATTGTCACAGGAGGGGTGTCCTTGGTTACCATGGTCACAGGTGGGTTTCCCTGGTTACCACCGACTGTCACAGGAGGGCTGTCCCTTGGTAACATTGTCACAGGAGGGGTGTCCTTGGTTACCATGGTCACAGGTGGGTTTCCCTGGTTACCACCGAATGTCAGAGATGCGTCTCCCTGATAACCATGGTCACAGGAGAAGTGTCCTTGGTTACCAGTGACAGTGGGTAGGGGTGTCCTTGGTTACCATGGTCACAGGTGTGTTTCCCTGGTAACCACCGACTGTCACAGGAGGGCTGTCCGTGGGTACCATTGTCACAGAGGGGTGTCCTTGGTTACCATGGTCACAGGTGGGTTTCCCTGGTTACCACCGACTGTCAGAGATGCGTCTCCCTGATAACCACGGTCACAGGAGAGGTGTCCTTGGTTACCAGTGACTGTGGGTAGGGGTGTCCTTGGTTACCATGGTCACAGGTGGGTTTCCCTGGTTACCACCGACTGTCACAGGAGGGCTGTCCCTGGGTACCATTGTCACAGAGGGGTGTCCTTGGTTACCATGGTCACAGGTGGGTTTCCCTGGTTACCACCGACTGTCAGAGATGCGTCTCCCTGGTTACCACCGACTGTCACAGGCCGGTGTCCCTGGGCACTGTGAATGTCACAGGTGGGTTTCCCTGGTTACCACCGACTGTCAGAGATGCGTCTCCCTGATAACCACGGTCACAGGAGAGGTGTCCTTGGTTACCAGTGACAGTGGGTAGGGGTGTCCTTGGTTACCATGGTCACAGGTGTGTTTCCCTGGTTACCACCGACTGTCACAGGAGGGCTGTCCCTGGGTACCATTGTCACAGAGGGGTGTCCTTGGTTACCATGGTCACAGGTTGGTTTCCCTGGTTACCACCGACTGTCAGAGATGCGTCTCCCTGGTTACCACCGACAGTCACAGGCCGGTGTCCCTGGGCACTGTGAATGTCACAGGTGGGTTTCCCTGGTTACCACCGACTGTCACAGGATGGCTGTCCCTGGGTACCATTGTCACAGGAGGGGTGTCATTGGTTACCATGGTCACAGGTGGGTTTCCCTGGTTACCACCGACTGTCACAGGAGGGCTGTCCCGGGGTACCATTGTCACAGGAGGGGTGTCCTTGGTTACCATGGTCACAGGTGGGTTTCCCTGGTTACCACCGACTGTCACAGGAGGGCTGTCCCTGGTACCATTGTGACAGGAGGGGTGTCCTTGGTTACCACTGGCACAGGAGGTGTGTCCCTGGTTACCCCTGACTGTCACAGGAAGGGTGTCCTTGGTTACCATGGTCGCAGGTGGGTTTCCTGGTTACCACTGACTGTCAGAGATGCGTGTCCCTGGTTACCACCGACTGTCATATATGCGTGTCCCTGGTAACCACGGTCACAGGAGAGGTGTCCGTGGTTAACAGTGACTGTCACAGTAGGTGGGTCCTTGGTTACCATGGCGACAGGTGGGTTTCCCTGGTTACCACTGACTGTCAGAGATGCGTGTCCCTGGTTACCACCGACTGTCATATGTGCGTGTCCCTGGTAGCCACGGTCACAGGAGAGGTGTCCGTGGTTACCAGTGACTGTCACAGGAGGTGTGTCCTTGGTTACCATGGTCACAGGTGGGTTTCCCTGGTTACCACCGACTGTCAGAGATGCGTGTCCCTGATTACCACCGACTGTCACAGGCCGGTGTCCCTGGGCACTGTGAATGTCACAGGTGGGTTTCCCTGGTTACCACCGACTGTCACAGGAGGGCTGTCCCGGGGTACCATTGTCACAGGAGGGGTGTCCTTGTTTAACATGGTCGCAGGTGGGTTTCCCTGGTTACCACTGACTGTCAGAGATGCGTGTCCCTGGTTACCACCGACTGTCACAGGCCGGTGTCCCTGGGCACTGTGAATGTCACAGGTGGGTTTCCCTGGTTACCACAGACTGTCAGAGATGCGTCTCCCTGATAACCACGGTCACAGGAGAGGTGTCCTTGGTTACCAGTGACAGTGGGTAGGGGTGTCCTTGGTTACCATGGTCACAGGTGTGTTTCCCTGGTTACCACCGACTGTCACAGGAGGGCTGTCCCTGGGTACCATTGTCACAGAGGGGTGTCCTTGGTTACCATGGTCACAGGTGGGTTTCCCTGGTTACCACCGACTGTCAGAGATGCGTCTCCCTGGTTACCACCGACTGTCACAGGACGGCTGTCCCTGGGTTCCATTGTCACAGGAGGGGTGTCCTTGGTTACCACTGGCACAGGAAGTGTGTCCCTGGTTACCACTGACAGTCACAGGAGGGGTGTCCTTGGTTAACATGGTCGCAGGTGGGTTTCCCTGGTTACCACTGACTGTCAGAGATGCGTGTCCCTGGTTACCACCGACTGTCATATGTGCGTGTCCCTCGTAGCCACGGTCACAGGAGAGGTGTCCGTGGTTACCAGTGACTGTCACAGTAGGTGTGTCCTTGGTTACCATGGTCACAGGTGGGTTTCCCTGGTTACCACCGACTGTCAGAGATGCGTGTCCCTGGTTACCACCAACTGTCACAGGCCGGTGTCCCTGGGCACTGTGAATGTCACAGGTGGGTTTCCCTGGTTACCACCGACTGTCAGAGATGCGTCTCCCTGATAACCACGGTCACAGGAGAGGTGTCCTTGGTTACCAGTGACAGTGGGTAGGGGTGTCCTTGGTTACCATGGTCATAGGTGTGTTTCCCTGGTTACCACCGACTGTCACAGGAGGGCTGTCCCTGGGTACCATTGTCACAGAGGGGTGTCCTTGGTTACCATGGTCACAGGTGGGTTTCCCTGGTTACCGCCGACTGTCACAGGAGGGCTGTCCCTGGGTACCATTGTCACAGAGGGGTGTCCTTGGTTACCATGGTCACAGGTGTGTTTCCCTGGTTACCACCGACTGTCACAGGAGGGCTGTCCCTGGGTACCATTGTCACAGAGGGGTGTCCTTGGTTACCATGGTCACAGGTGGGTTTCCCTGGTTACCACCGACTGTCAGAGATGCGTCTCCCTGATAACCACGGTCACAGGAGAGGTGTCCTTGGTTACCAGTGACTGTGGGTAGGGGTGTCCTTGGTTACCATGGTCACAGGTGGGTTTCCCTGGTTACCACCGACTGTCACAGGAGGGCTGTCCCTGGGTACCATTGTCACAGAGGGGTGTCCTTGGTTACCATGGTCACAGGTGGGTTTCCCTGGTTACCACCGACTGTCAGAGATGCGTCTCCCTGGTTACCACCGACTGTCACAGGCCGGTGTCCCTGGGCACTGTGAATGTCACAGGTGGGTTTCCCTGGTTACCACCGACTGTCAGAGATGCGTCTCCCTGATAACCACGGTCACAGGAGAGGTGTCCTTGGTTACCAGTGACAGTGGGTAGGGGTGTCCTTGGTTACCATGGTCACAGGTGTGTTTCCCTGGTTACCACCGACTGTCACAGGAGGGCTGTCCCTGGGTACCATTGTCACTGAGGGGTGTCCTTGGTTACCATGGTCACAGGTTGGTTTCCCTGGTTACCACCGACTGTCAGAGATGCGTCTCCCTGGTTACCACCGACTGTCACAGGCCGGTGTCCCTGGGCACTGTGAATGTCACAGGTGGGTTTCCCTGGATACCACCGACTGTCACAGGATGGCTGTCCCTGGGTACCATTGTCACAGGAGGGGTGTCATTGGTTACCATGGTCACAGGTGGGTTTCCCTGGTTACCACCGACTGTCACAGGAGGGCTGTCCCGGGGTACCATTGTCACAGGAGGGGTGTCCTTGGTTACCATGGTCACAGGTGGGTTTCCCTGGTTACCACCGACTGTCACAGGAGGGCTGTCCCTGGTACCATTGTGACAGGAGGGGTGTCCTTGGTTACCACTGGCACAGGAGGTGTGTCCCTGGTTACCACTGACTGTCACAGGAAGGGTGTCCTTGGTTACCATGGTCGCAGGTGGGTTTCCCTGGTTACCACTGACTGTCATAGATGCGTGTCCCTGTTTACCACCGACTGTCATATATGCGTGTCCCTGGTAACCACGGTCACAGGAGAGGTGTCCGTGGTTACCAGTGACTGTCACAGTAGGTGGGTCCTTGGTTACCATGGCGACAGGTGGGTTTCCCTGTTTACCACTGACTGTCAGAGATGCGTGTCCCTGGTTACCACCGACTGTCATATGTGCGTGTCCCTGGTAGCCACGGTCACAGGAGAGGTGTCCGTGGTTACCAGTGACTGTCACAGTAGGTGTGTCCTTGGTTACCATGGTCACAGGTGGGTTTCCCTGGTTACCACCGACTGTCAGAGATGCGTGTCCCTGATTACCACCGACTGTCACAGGCCGGTGTCCCTGGGCACTGTGAATGTCACAGGTGGGTTTCCCTGGTTACCACCGACTGTCACAGGAGGGCTGTCCCTGGGTACCATTGTCACAGGAGGGGTGTCCTTGGTTACCATGGTCACAGGTGGGTTTCCCTGGTTACCACCGACTGTCACAGGAGGGCTGTCCCTGGGTACCATTGTGACAGGAGGGGTGTCCTTGGTTACCACTGGCACAGGAGGTGTGTCCCTGGTTACCACTGACTGTCACAGGAGTGGTGTCCTTGGTTACCATGGTCGCAGGTGGGTTTCCCTGGTTACCACTGACTGTCAGAGATGCGTGTCCCTGGTTACCACCGACTGTCATATATGCGTGTCCCTGGTAACCACGGTCACAGGAGAGGTGTCCGTGGTTACCAGTGACTGTCACAGTACGTGGGTCCTTGGTTACCATGGCGACAGGTGGGTTTCCCTGGTTACCACCGACTGTCAGAGATGCGTGTCCCTGGTTACCACCGACTGTCACAGGCCGGTGTCCCTGGGAAATGGGAATGTCACAGGTGGGTTTCCCTGGTTACCACCGACTGTCACATGTGAGTGTACATGGTTACCACTGACTGTCACAGGAGGGCTGTCCCTGGGTAACATTGTGACAGGAGGGGTTTCCTTGCTTACCACTGGCACAGGAGGTGTGACCCTGCTTACCACTGACTGTCATATGTGCGTGTCCTGGTAACCACGATCACAGGAGAGGTGTCCTTGGTTACCAGTGACTGTGGGTAGGGGTGTCCTTGGTTACCATGGTCACAGGTGTGTTTCCCTGGTTACCACCGACTGTCAGAGATGCGTCTCCCTGGTTACCACCGACTGTCACAGGAGGGCTGTCCCTGGGTACCATTGTCACAGGAGGGGTGTCCTTGGTTACCATGGTCACAGGTGGGTTTCCCTGGTTACCACCGACTGTCAGAGATGCGTCTCCCTGATAACCACGGTCACAGGAGAGGTGTCCTTGGTTACCAGTGACAGTGGGTAGGGGTGTCCTTGGTTACCATGGTCACAGGTGTGTTTCCCTGGTTACCACCGACTGTCACAGGAGGGCTGTCCGTGGGTACCATTGTCACAGAGGGGTGTCCTTGGTTACCATGGTCACAGGTTGGTTTCCCTGGTTACCACCGACTGTCAGAGATGCGTCTCCCTGGTTACCACCGACTGTCACAGGCCGGTGTCCCTGGGCACTGTGAATGTCACAGGTGGTTTTCCCTGGTTACCACCGACTGTCAGAGATGCGTCTCCCTGATAACCACGGTCACAGGAGAGGTGTCCTTGGTTACCAGTGACTGTGGGTAGGGGTGTCCTTGGTTACCATGGTCACAGGTGGGTTTCCCTGGTTACCACCGACTGTCACAGGAGGGCTGTCCCCGGGTACCATTGTCACAGGAGGGGTGTCCTTGGTTACCATGGTCACAGGTGGGTTTCCCTGGTTACCACCGACTGTCAGAGATGCGTCTCCCTGATAACCACGGTCACAGGAGAGGTGTCCTTGGTTACCAGTGACAGTGGGTAGGGGTGTCCTTGGTTACCATGGTCACAGGTGGGTTTCCCTGGTTACCGCCGACTGTCAGAGATGCGTCTCCCTGGTTACAACCGACTGTCAAAGGACGGCTGTCCCTGGGTTCCATTGTCACAGGAGGGGTGTCCTTGGTTACCATGGTCACAGGTGGGTTTCCCTGGTTACCACCGACTGTCACAGGAGGGCTGTCCCTTGGTACCATTGTCACAGGAGGGGTGTCCTTGGTTACCATGGTCACAGGTGGGTTTCCCTGGTTACCACCGAATGTCAGAGATGCGTCTCCCTGATAACCATGGTCACAGGAGAAGTGTTCTTGGTTACCAGTGACAGTGGGTAGGGGTGTCCTTGGTTACCATGGTCACAGGTGTGTTTCCCTGGTTACCACCGACTGTCACAGGAGGGCTGTCCCTGGGTACCATTGTCACAGAGGGGTGTCCTTGGTTACCATGGTCACAGGTGGGTTTCCCTGGTTACCACCGACTGTCAGAGATGCGTCTCCCTGATAACCACGGTCACAGGAGAGGTGTCCTTGGTTACCAGTGACTGTGGGTAGGGGTGTCCTTGGTTACCATGGTCACAGGTGGGTTTCCCTGGTTACCACCGACTGTCACAGGAGGGCTGTCCCTGGGTACCATTGTCACAGAGGGGTGTCCTTGGTTACCATGGTCACAGGTGGGTTTCCCTGGTTACCACCGACTGTCAGAGATGCGTCTCCCTGGTTACCACCGACTGTCACAGGCCGGTGTCCCTGGGCACTGTGAATGTCACAGGTGGGTTTCCCTGGTTACCACCGACTGTCAGAGATGCGTCTCAATGATAACCACGGTCACAGGAGAGGTGTCCTTGGTTACCAGTGACAGTGGGTAGGGGTGTCCTTGGTTACCATGGTCACAGGTGTGTTTCCCTGGTTACCACCGACTGTCAGAGATGCGTCTCCCTGGTTACCACCGACTGTCACAGGCCGGTGTCCCTGGGCACTGTGAATGTCACAGGTGGGTTTCCCTGGTTACCACCGACTGTCAGAGATGCGTCTCAATGATAACCACGGTCACAGGAGAGGTGTCCTTGGTTACCAGTGACAGTGGGTAGGGGTGTCCTTGGTTACCATGGTCACAGGTTGGTTTCCCTGGTTACCACCGACTGTCAGAGATGCGTCTCCCTGGTTACCACCGACTGTCACAGGCCGGTGTCCCTGGGCACTGTGAATGTCACAGGTGGGTTTCCCTGGTTACCACCGACTGTCACAGGATGGCTGTCCCTGGGTACCATTGTCACAGGAGGGGTGTCATTGGTTACCATGGTCACAGGTGGGTTTCCCTGGTTACCACCGACTGTCACAGGAGGGCTGTCCCGGGGTACCATTGTCACAGGAGGGGTGTCCTTGGTTACCATGGTCACTGGTGGGTTTCCCTGGTTACCACCGACTGTCACAGGAGGGCTGTCCCTGGTACCATTGTGACAGGAGGGGTGTCCTTGGTTACCACTGGCACAGGAGGTGTGTCCCTGGTTACCACTGACTGTCACAGGAAGGGTGTCCTTGGTTACCATGGTCGCAGGTGGGTTTCCCTGGTTCCCACTGACTGTCAGAGATGCGTGTCCCTGGTTACCACCGACTGTCATATATGCGTGTCCCTGGTAACCACGGTCACAGGAGAGGTGTCCGTGGTTACCAGTGACTGTCATAGTAGGTGGGTCCTTGGTTACCATGGCGACAGGTGGGTTTCCCTGGTTACCACTGACTGTCAGAGATGCGTGTCCCTGGTTACCACCGACTGTCATATGTGCGTGTCCCTGGTAGCCACGGTCACAGGAGAGGTGTCCGTGGTTACCAGTGACTGTCACAGTAGGTGTGTCCTTGGTTACCATGGTCACAGGTGGGTTTCCCTGGTTACCACCGACTGTCAGAGATGCGTGTCCCTGGTTACCACTGACTGTCACAGGACGGTGTCCCTGGGCACTGTGAATGTCACAGGTGGGTTTCCCTGGTTACCACCGACTGTCACAGGACGGCTGTCCCTGGGTACCATTGTCACAGGAGGGGTGTCCTTGGTTACCATGGTCACAGGTGGGTTTCCCTGGTTACCACCGACTGTCACAAGAGGGCTCTCCCTGGGTACCATTGTCACAGGAGGGGTGTCCTTGGTTACCATGGTCACAGGTGGGATTCCCTGGTTATCACCGACTGTCAGAGATGCGTCTCCCTGATAACCACGGTCACAGGAGAGGTGTCCTTGGTTACCAGTGACAGTGCGTAGGGGTGTCCTTGGTTACCATGGTCACAGGTGTGTTTCCCTGGTTACCACCGACTGTCACAGGAGGGCTGTCCCTGGGTACCATTGTCACAGAGGGGTGTCCTTGGTTACCATGGTCACAGGTGGGTTTCCCTGGTTACCACCGACTGTCAGAGATTCGTCTCCCTGGTTACCACCGACTGTCACAGGCCGGTGTCCCTGGGCACTGTGAATGTCACAGGTGGGTTGCCCTGGTTACCACCGACTGTCAGAGATGCGTCTCCCTGATAACCACGGTCACAGGAGAGGTGTCCTTGGTTACCAGTGACAGTGGGTAGGGGTGTCCTTGGTTACCATGGTCACAGGTGTGTTTCCTGGTTACCACCGACTGTCACAGGAGGGCTGTCCCTGGGTACCATTGTCACAGAGGGGTGTCCTTGGTTACCATGGTCACAGGTGGGTTTCCCTGGTTACCACCGACTGTCAGAGATGCGTGTCCCTGGTTACCACCGACTGTCACAGGCCGGTGTCCCTGGGCACTGTGAATGTCACAGGTGGGTTTCCCTGGTTACCACCGACTGTCACAGGAGGGCTGTCCCGGGGTACCATTGTCACAGGAGGGGTGTCCTTGGTTACCATGGTCACAGGTGGGTTTCCCTGGTTACCACCGACTGTCACAGGAGGGCTGTCCCTGGGTACCATTGTCACAGGAGGGGTGTCCTTGGTTACCATGGTCACAGGTGGGTTTCCCTGGTTACCACCGACTGTCAGAGATGCGTCTCCCTGATAACCACGGTCACAGGAGAGGTGTCCTTGGTTACCAGTGACAGTGGGTAGGGGTGTCCTTGGTTACCATGGTCACAGGTGTGTTTCCCTGGTTACCACCGACTGTCACAGGAGGGCTGTCCGTGGGTACCATTGTCACAGAGGGGTGTCCTTGGTTACCATGGTCACAGGTTGGTTTCCCTGGTTACCACCGACTGTCAGAGATGCGTCTCCCTGGTTACCACCGACTGTCACAGGCCGGTGTCCCTGGGCACTGTGAATGTCACAGGTGGTTTTCCCTGGTTACCACCGACTGTCAGAGATGCGTCTCCCTGATAACCACGGTCACAGGAGAGGTGTCCTTGGTTACCAGTGACTGTGGGTAGGGGTGTCCTTGGTTACCATGGTCACAGGTGGGTTTCCCTGGTTACCACCGACTGTCACAGGAGGGCTGTCCCTGGGTACCATTGTCACAGGAGGGGTGTCCTTGGTTACCATGGTCACAGGTGGGTTTCCCTGGTTACCACCGACTGTCAGAGATGCGTCTCCCTGATAACCACGGTCACAGGAGAGGTGTCCTTGGTTACCAGTGACAGTGGGTAGGGGTGTCCTTGGTTACCATGGTCACAGGTGTGTTTCCCTGGTTACCACCGACTGCCACAGGAGGGCTGTCCCTGGGTACCATTGTCACAGAGGGGTGTCCTTGGTTACCATGGTCACAGGTGGGTTTCCCTGGTTACCACCGACTGTCAGAGATGCGTCTCCCTGATAACCACGGTCACAGGAGAGGTGTCCTTGGTTACCAGTGACAGTGGGTAGGGGTGTCCTTGGTTACCATGGTCACAGGTGTGTTTCCCTGGTTACCACCGACTGCCACAGGAGGGCTGTCCCTGGGTACCATTGTCACAGAGGGGTGTCCTTGGTTACCATGGTCACAGGTGGGTTTCCCTGGTTACCACCGACTGTCAGAGATGCGTCTCCCTGGTTACCACCGACTGTCACAGGCCGGTGTCCCTGGGCACTGTGAATGTCACAGGTGGGTTTCCCTGGTTACCACCGACTGTAAGAGATGCGTCTCCCTGATAACCACGGTCACAGGAGAGGTGTCCTTGGTTACCAGTGACTGTGGGTAGGGGTGTCCTTGGTTACCACTGGCACAGGAGGTGTGTCCCTGGTTACCACTGACTGTCACAGGAGGGGTGTCCTTGGTTACCATGGTCGCAGGTGGGTTTCCCTGGTTACCACTGACTGTCAGAGATGCGTGTCCCTGGTTACCACCGACTGTCATATGTGCGTGTCCTGGTAACCACGGTCACAGGAGAGGTGTCCTTGGTTACCAGTGACTGTGGGTAGGGGTTTCCTTGGTTAACTTGGTCACAGGTGGTTTTCCCTGGTTACCACTGACTGTCAGAGATGCGTGTCCCTGGTTACCACCGACTGTCATATGTGCGTGTCACTGGTAAACACGGTCACAGGAGAGGTGTCCGTGGTTACCAGTGACTGGAACAGTAGGTGTGTCCTTGGTTACCATGGTCACAGGTGTGTTTCCCTGGTTACCACCGACTGTCACAGGAGGGCTGTCCCTGGGTACCATTGTCACAGAGGGGTGTCCTTGGTTACCATGGTCACAGGTGGGTTTCCCTGGTTACCACCGACTGTCAGAGATGCGTGTCCCTGGTTACCACCGACTGTCACAGGCCGGTGTCCCTGTGCACTGTGAATGTCACAGGTGGGTTTCCCTGGTTACCACCGACTGTCACAGGATGGCTGTCCCTGGGTACCATTGTCAAAGGAGGGGTGTCCTTGGTTACCATGGTCACAGGTGGGTTTCCCTGGTTACCACCGACTGTCACAGGAGGGCTGTCCCTGGGTACCATTGTCACAGGAGGGGTGTCCTTGGTTACCATGGTCACAGGTGGGTTTCCCTGGTTACCACCGACTGTCAGAGATGCGTCTCCCTGATAACCACGGTCACAGGAGAGGTGTCCTTGGTTACCAGTGACTGTGGGTAGGGGTGTCCTTGGTTACCACTGGCAAAGGAGGTGTGTCCCTGGTTACCACTGACTGTCACAGGAGGGGTGTCCTTGGTTACCATGGTCGCAGGTGGGTTTCCCTGGTTACCACCGACTGTCACAGGAGGGCTGTCCCTGGGTACCATTGTGACAGGAGGGGTGTCCTTGGTTACCACTGGCACAGGAGGTGTGTCCCTGGTTACCACTGACTGTCACAGGAGTGGTGTCCTTGGTTACCATGGTCGCAGGTGGGTTTCCCTGGTTACCACTGACTGTCAGAGATGCGTGTCCCTGGTTACCACCGACTGTCATATATGCGTGTCCCTGGTAACCACGGTCACAGGAGAGGTGTCCGTGGTTACCAGTGACTGTCACAGTACGTGGGTCCTTGGTTACCATGGCGACAGGTGGGTTTCCCTGGTTACCACCGACTGTCAGAGATGCGTGTCCCTGGTTACCACCGACTGTCACAGGCCGGTGTCCCTGGGAAATGGGAATGTCACAGGTGGGTTTCCCTGGTTACCACCGACTGTCACATGTGAGTGTACATGGTTACCACTGACTGTCACAGGAGGGCTGTCCCTGGGTAACATTGTGACAGGAGGGGTTTCCTTGCTTACCACTGGCACAGGAGGTGTGACCCTGCTTACCACTGACTGTCATATGTGCGTGTCCTGGTAACCACGATCACAGGAGAGGTGTCCTTGGTTACCAGTGACTGTGGGTAGGGGTGTCCTTGGTTACCATGGTCACAGGTGTGTTTCCCTGGTTACCACCGACTGTCAGAGATGCGTCTCCCTGGTTACCACCGACTGTCACAGGAGGGCTGTCCCTGGGTACCATTGTCACAGGAGGGGTGTCCTTGGTTACCATGGTCACAGGTGGGTTTCCCTGGTTACCACCGACTGTCAGAGATGCGTCTCCCTGATAACCACGGTCACAGGAGAGGTGTCCTTGGTTACCAGTGACAGTGGGTAGGGGTGTCCTTGGTTACCATGGTCACAGGTGTGTTTCCCTGGTTACCACCGACTGTCACAGGAGGGCTGTCCGTGGGTACCATTGTCACAGAGGGGTGTCCTTGGTTACCATGGTCACAGGTTGGTTTCCCTGGTTACCACCGACTGTCAGAGATGCGTCTCCCTGGTTACCACCGACTGTCACAGGCCGGTGTCCCTGGGCACTGTGAATGTCACAGGTGGTTTTCCCTGGTTACCACCGACTGTCAGAGATGCGTCTCCCTGATAACCACGGTCACAGGAGAGGTGTCCTTGGTTACCAGTGACTGTGGGTAGGGGTGTCCTTGGTTACCATGGTCACAGGTGGGTTTCCCTGGTTACCACCGACTGTCACAGGAGGGCTGTCCCCGGGTACCATTGTCACAGGAGGGGTGTCCTTGGTTACCATGGTCACAGGTGGGTTTCCCTGGTTACCACCGACTGTCAGAGATGCGTCTCCCTGATAACCACGGTCACAGGAGAGGTGTCCTTGGTTACCAGTGACAGTGGGTAGGGGTGTCCTTGGTTACCATGGTCACAGGTGGGTTTCCCTGGTTACCGCCGACTGTCAGAGATGCGTCTCCCTGGTTACAACCGACTGTCAAAGGACGGCTGTCCCTGGGTTCCATTGTCACAGGAGGGGTGTCCTTGGTTACCATGGTCACAGGTGGGTTTCCCTGGTTACCACCGACTGTCACAGGAGGGCTGTCCCTTGGTACCATTGTCACAGGAGGGGTGTCCTTGGTTACCATGGTCACAGGTGGGTTTCCCTGGTTACCACCGAATGTCAGAGATGCGTCTCCCTGATAACCATGGTCACAGGAGAAGTGTTCTTGGTTACCAGTGACAGTGGGTAGGGGTGTCCTTGGTTACCATGGTCACAGGTGGGTTTCCCTGGTTACCACCGACTGTCACAGGAGGGCTGTCCCTGGGTACCATTGTCACAGAGGGGTGTCCTTGGTTACCATGGTCACAGGTGGGTTTCCCTGGTTACCACCGACTGTCAGAGATGCGTCTCCCTGGTTACCACCGACTGTCACAGGCCGGTGTCCCTGGGCACTGTGAATGTCACAGGTGGGTTTCCCTGGTTACCACCGACTGTCAGAGATGCGTCTCAATGATAACCACGGTCACAGGAGAGGTGTCCTTGGTTACCAGTGACAGTGGGTAGGGGTGTCCTTGGTTACCATGGTCACAGGTGTGTTTCCCTGGTTACCACCGACTGTCACAGGAGGGCTGTCCCTGGGTACCATTGTCACTGAGGGGTGTCCTTGGTTACCATGGTCACAGGTTGGTTTCCCTGGTTACCACCGACTGTCAGAGATGCGTCTCCCTGGTTACCACCGACTGTCACAGGCCGGTGTCCCTGGGCACTGTGAATGTCACAGGTGGGTTTCCCTGGTTACCACCGACTGTCACAGGATGGCTGTCCCTGGGTACCATTGTCACAGGAGGGGTGTCATTGGTTACCATGGTCACAGGTGGGTTTCCCTGGTTACCACCGACTGTCACAGGAGGGCTGTCCCGGGGTACCATTGTCACAGGAGGGGTGTCCTTGGTTACCATGGTCACAGGTGGGTTTCCCTGGTTACCACCGACTGTCACAGGAGGGCTGTCCCTGGTACCATTGTGACAGGAGGGGTGTCCTTGGTTACCACTGGCACAGGAGGTGTGTCCCTGGTTACCACTGACTGTCACAGGAAGGGTGTCCTTGGTTACCATGGTCGCAGGTGGGTTTCCCTGGTTCCCACTGACTGTCAGAGATGCGTGTCCCTGGTTACCACCGACTGTCATATATGCGTGTCCCTGGTAACCACGGTCACAGGAGAGGTGTCCGTGGTTACCAGTGACTGTCATAGTAGGTGGGTCCTTGGTTACCATGGCGACAGGTGGGTTTCCCTGGTTACCACTGACTGTCAGAGATGCGTGTCCCTGGTTACCACCGACTGTCATATGTGCGTGTCCCTGGTAGCCACGGTCACAGGAGAGGTGTCCGTGGTTACCAGTGACTGTCACAGTAGGTGTGTCCTTGGTTACCATGGTCACAGGTGGGTTTCCCTGGTTACCACCGACTGTCAGAGATGCGTGTCCCTGGTTACCACTGACTGTCACAGGACGGTGTCCCTGGGCACTGTGAATGTCACAGGTGGGTTTCCCTGGTTACCACCGACTGTCACAGGACGGCTGTCCCTGGGTACCATTGTCACAGGAGGGGTGTCCTTGGTTACCATGGTCACAGGTGGGTTTCCCTGGTTACCACCGACTGTCACAAGAGGGCTCTCCCTGGGTACCATTGTCACAGGAGGGGTGTCCTTGGTTACCATGGTCACAGGTGGGATTCCCTGGTTATCACCGACTGTCAGAGATGCGTCTCCCTGATAACCACGGTCACAGGAGAGGTGTCCTTGGTTACCAGTGACAGTGGGTAGGGGTGTCCTTGGTTACCATGGTCACAGGTGTGTTTCCCTGGTTACCACCGACTGTCACAGGAGGGCTGTCCCTGGGTACCATTGTCACAGAGGGGTGTCCTTGGTTACCATGGTCACAGGTGGGTTTCCCTGGTTACCACCGACTGTCAGAGATGCGTCTCCCTGGTTACCACCGACTGTCACAGGCCGGTGTCCCTGGGCACTGTGAATGTCACAGGTGGGTTGCCCTGGTTACCACCGACTGTCAGAGATGCGTCTCCCTGATAACCACGGTCACAGGAGAGGTGTCCTTGGTTACCAGTGACAGTGGGTAGGGGTGTCCTTGGTTACCATGGTCACAGGTGTGTTTCCTGGTTACCACCGACTGTCACAGGAGGGCTGTCCCTGGGTACCATTGTCACAGAGGGGTGTCCTTGGTTACCATGGTCACAGGTGGGTTTCCCTGGTTAGCACCGACTGTCAGAGATGCGTGTCCCTGGTTACCACCGACTGTCACAGGCCGGTGTCCCTGGGCACTGTGAATGTCACAGGTGGGTTTCCCTGGTTACCACCGACTGTCACAGGAGGGCTGTCCCGGGGTACCATTGTCACAGGAGGGGTGTCCTTGGTTACCATGGTCACAGGTGGGTTTCCCTGGTTACCACCGACTGTCACAGGAGGGCTGTCCCTGGGTACCATTGTCACAGGAGGGGTGTCCTTGGTTACCATGGTCACAGGTGGGTTTCCCTGGTTACCACCGACTGTCAGAGATGCGTCTCCCTGATAACCACGGTCACAGGAGAGGTGTCCTTGGTTACCAGTGACAGTGGGTAGGGGTGTCCTTGGTTACCATGGTCACAGGTGTGTTTCCCTGGTTACCACCGACTGTCACAGGAGGGCTGTCCGTGGGTACCATTGTCACAGAGGGGTGTCCTTGGTTACCATGGTCACAGGTTGGTTTCCCTGGTTACCACCGACTGTCAGAGATGCGTCTCCCTGGTTACCACCGACTGTCACAGGCCGGTGTCCCTGGGCACTGTGAATGTCACAGGTGATTTTCCCTGGTTACCACCGACTGTCAGAGATGCGTCTCCCTGATAACCACGGTCACAGGAGAGGTGTCCTTGGTTACCAGTGACTGTGGGTAGGGGTGTCCTTGGTTACCATGGTCACAGGTGGGTTTCCCTGGTTACCACCGACTGTCACAGGAGGGCTGTCCCTGGGTACCATTGTCACAGGAGGGGTGTCCTTGGTTACCATGGTCACAGGTGGGTTTCCCTGGTTACCACCGACTGTCAGAGATGCGTCTCCCTGATAACCACGGTCACAGGAGAGGTGTCCTTGGTTACCAGTGACAGTGGGTAGGGGTGTCCTTGGTTACCATGGTCACAGGTGTGTTTCCCTGGTTACCACCGACTGCCACAGGAGGGCTGTCCCTGGGTACCATTGTCACAGAGGGGTGTCCTTGGTTACCATGGTCACAGGTGGGTTTCCCTGGTTACCACCGACTGTCAGAGATGCGTCTCCCTGATAACCACGGTCACAGGAGAGGTGTCCTTGGTTACCAGTGACAGTGGGTAGGGGTGTCCTTGGTTACCATGGTCACAGGTGTGTTTCCCTGGTTACCACCGACTGCCACAGGAGGGCTGTCCCTGGGTACCATTGTCACAGAGGGGTGTCCTTGGTTACCATGGTCACAGGTGTGTTTCCCTGGTTACCACCGACTGTCAGAGATGCGTCTCCCTGGTTACCACCGACTGTCACAGGCCGGTGTCCCTGGGCACTGTGAATGTCACAGGTGGGTTTCCCTGGTTACCACCGACTGTAAGAGATGCGTCTCCCTGATAACCACGGTCACAGGAGAGGTGTCCTTGGTTAACAGTGACTGTGGGTAGGGGTGTCCTTGGTTACCACTGGCACAGGAGGTGTGTCCCTGGTTACCACTGACTGTCACAGGAGGGGTGTCCTTGGTTACCATGGTCGCAGGTGGGTTTCCCTGGTTACCACTGACTGTCAGAGATGCGTGTCCCTGGTTACCACCGACTGTCATATGTGCGTGTCCTGGTAACCACGGTCACAGGAGAGGTGTCCTTGGTTACCAGTGACTGTGGGTAGGGGTTTCCTTGGTTAACTTGGTCACAGGTGGTTTTCCCTGGTTACCACTGACTGTCAGAGATGCGTGTCCCTGGTTACCACCGACTGTCATATGTGCGTGTCACTGGTAAACACGGTCACAGGAGAGGTGTCCGTGGTTACCAGTGACTGGAACAGTAGGTGTGTCCTTGGTTACCATGGTCACAGGTGTGTTTCCCTGGTTACCACCGACTGTCACAGGAGGGCTGTCCCTGGGTACCATTGTCACAGAGGGGTGTCCTTGGTTACCATGGTCACAGGTGGGTTTCCCTGGTTACCACCGACTGTCAGAGATGCGTGTCCCTGGTTACCACCGACTGTCACAGGCCGGTGTCCCTGTGCACTGTGAATGTCACAGGTGGGTTTCCCTGGTTACCACCGACTGTCACAGGATGGCTGTCCCTGGGTACCATTGTCACAGGAGGGGTGTCCTTGGTTACCATGGTCACAGGTGGGTTTCCCTGGTTACCACCGACTGTCACAGGAGGGCTGTCCCTGGGTACCATTGTCACAGGAGGGGTGTCCTTGGTTACCATGGTCACAGGTGGGTTTCCCTGGTTACCACCGACTGTCAGAGATGCGTCTCCCTGATAACCACGGTCACAGGAGAGGTGTCCTTGGTTACCAGTGACTGTGGGTAGGGGTGTCCTTGGTTACCACTGGCAAAGGAGGTGTGTCCCTGGTTACCACTGACTGTCACAGGAGGGGTGTCCTTGGTTACCATGGTCGCAGGTGGGTTTCCCTGGTTACCACCGACTGTCAGAGATGCGTGTCCCTGGTTACCACCGACTGTCATATGTGCATGTCGTGGTAACCACGGTCACAGGAGAGGTGTCCTTGGTTACCAGTGACTGTGGGTAGGGGTGTCCTTGGTTAACTTGTTCACAGGTGGGTTTCCCTGGTTACCACTGACTGTCAGAGATGCGTGTCCCTGGTTACCACCGACTGTCATATGTGCGTGTCCCTGGTAACCACAGTCACAGGAGAGGTGTCCGTGGTTACCAGTGACTGGCACAGTAGGTGTGTCCTTGGTTACCATGGTCACAGGTGGGTTTCCCTGGTTACCACCGACTGTCAGAGATGCGTGTCCCTGGTTACCACCGACTGTCACAGGCCGGTGTCCCTGGGCACTTTGAATGTCACAGGTGAGTTTCCCTGATTACCACCGACTGTCACAGGAGGGCTGTCCCTGGGTACCATTGTCACAGGAGGGGTGTCCTTGGTTACCATGGTCACAGGTGTGTTTCCCTGGTTACCACTGACTGTCACAGGAGGGCTGTCCCTGGGTACCATTGTCACAGAGGGGTGTCCTTGGTTACCATGGTCACAGGTGGGTTTCCCTGGTTACCACCGACTGTCAGAGATGCGTCTTCCTGGTTACCACCGACTGTCACAGGCCGGTGTCCCTGGGCACTGTGAATGTCACAGGTGGGTTTCCCTGGTTACCACCAACTGTCACAGGTGAGTGTACATGGTTACCACTGACTGTCACAGGAGGGCTGTCCCTGGGTACCATTGTGACAGGAGGGGTGTGCTTGGTTACCACTAGCTCAGGAGGTGTGTCCCTGGTTACCACTGACTGTCACAGGAGGGGTGTCCTTGGTTACCATGGTCGCAGGTGTGTTTCCCTGGTTACCACCGACTGTCACAGGAGGGCTGTCCCTGGGTACCATTGTCACAGAGGGGTGTCCTTGGTTACCATGGTCACAGGTGGGTTTCCCTGGTTACCACCGACTGTCAGAGATGCGTCTCCCTGGTTACCACCGACTGTCACAGGACGGCTGTCCCTGGGTTCCATTGTCACAGGAGGGGTGTCCTTGGTTACCACTGGCACAGGAAGTGTGTCCCTGGTTACCACTGACAGTCACAGGAGGGGTGTCCTTGGTTAACATGGTCGCAGGTGGGTTTCCCTGGTTACCACTGACTGTCAGAGATGCGTGTCCCTGGTTACCACCGACTGTCATATGTGCGTGTCCCTCGTAGCCACGGTCACAGGAGAGGTGTCCGTGGTTACCAGTGACTGTCACAGTAGGTGTGTTCTTGGTTACCATGGTCACAGGTGGGTTTCCCTGGTTACCACCGACTGTCAGAGATGCGTGTCCCTGGTTACCACCGACTGTCACAGGCCGGTGTCCCTGGGCACTGTGAATGTCACAGGTGGGTTTCCCTTGTTACCACCGACTGTCAGAGATGCGTCTCCCTGATAACCACGGTCACAGGAGAGGTGTCCTTGGTTACCAGTGACAGTGGGTAGGGTTGTCCTTGGTTACCATGGTCATAGGTGTGTTTCCCTGGTTACCACCGACTGTCACAGGAGGGCTGTCCCTGGGTACCATTGTCACAGAGGGGTGTCCTTGGTTACCATGGTCACAGGTGGGTTTCCCTGGTTACCGCCGACTGTCAGAGATGCGTCTCCCTGGTTACAACCGACTGTCAAAGGACGGCTGTCCCTGGGTTCCATTGTCACAGGAGGGGTGTCCTTGGTTACCATGGTCACAGGTGGGTTTCCCTGGTTACCACCGACTGTCACAGGAGGGCTGTCCCTTGGTACCATTGTCACAGGAGGGGTGTCCTTGGTTACCATGGTCACAGGTGGGTTTCCCTGGTTACCACCGAATGTCAGAGATGCGTCTCCCTGATAACCATGGTCACAGGAGAAGTGTCCTTGGTTACCAGTGACAGTGGGTAGGGGTGTCCTTGGTTACCATGGTCACAGGTGTGTTTCCCTGGTTACCACCGACTGTCACAGGAGGGCTGTCCGTGGGTACCATTGTCACAGAGGGGTGTCCTTGGTTACCATGGTCACAGGTGGGTTTCCCTGGTTACCACCGACTGTCAGAGATGCGTCTCCCTGATAACCACGGTCACAGGAGAGGTGTCCTTGGTTACCAGTGACTGTGGGTAGGGGTGTCCTTGGTTACCATGGTCACAGGTGGGTTTCCCTGGTTACCACCGACTGTCACAGGAGGGCTGTCCCTGGGTACCATTGTCACAGAGGGGTGTCCTTGGTTACCATGGTCACAGGTGGGTTTCCCTGGTTACCACCGACTGTCAGAGATGCGTCTCCCTGGTTACCACCGACTGTCACAGGCCGGTGTCCCTGGGCACTGTGAATGTCACAGGTGGGTTTCCCTGGTTACCACCGACTGTCAGAGATGCGTCTCCCTGATAACCACGGTCACAGGAGAGGTGTCCTTGGTTACCAGTGACAGTGGGTAGGGGTGTCCTTGGTTACCATGGTCACAGGTGTGTTTCCCTGGTTACCACCGACTGTCACAGGAGGGCTGTCCCTGGGTACCATTGTCACAGAGGGGTGTCCTTGGTTACCATGGTCACAGGTTGGTTTCCCTGGTTACCACCGACTGTCAGAGATGCGTCTCCCTGGTTACCACCGACTGTCACAGGCCGGTGTCCCTGGGCACTGTGAATGTCACAGGTGGGTTTCCCTGGTTACCACCGACTGTCACAGGATGGCTGTCCCTGGGTACCATTGTCACAGGAGGCGTGTCATTGGTTACCATGGTCACAGGTGGGTTTCCCTGGTTACCACCGACTGTCACAGGAGGGCTGTCCCGGGGTACCATTGTCACTGAGGGGTGTCCTTGGTTACCATGGTCACAGGTGGGTTTCCCTGGTTACCACCGACTGTCACAGGAGGGCTGTCCCTGGTACCATTGTGACAGGAGGGGTGTCCTTGGTTACCACTGGCACAGGAGGTGTGTCCCTGGTTACCACTGACTGTCACAGGAAGGGTGTCCTTGGTTACCATGGTCGCAGGTGGGTTTCCTGGTTACCACTGACTGTCAGAGATGCGTGTCCCTGGTTACCACCGACTGTCATATATGCGTGTCCCTGGTAACCACGGTCACAGGAGAGGTGTCCGTGGTTAACAGTGACTGTCACAGTAGGTGGGTCCTTGGTTACCATGGCGACAGGTGGGTTTCCCTGGTTACCACTGACTGTCAGAGATGCGTGTCCCTGGTTACCACCGACTGTCATATGTGCGTGTCCCTGGTAGCCACGGTCACAGGAGAGGTGTCCGTGGTTACCAGTGACTGTCACAGTAGGTGTGTCCTTGGTTACCATGGTCACAGGTGGGTTTCCCTGGTTACCACCGACTGTCAGAGATGCGTGTCCCTGATTACCACTGACTGTCACAGGCCGGTGTCCCTGGGCACTGTGAATGTCACAGGTGGGTTTCCCTGGTTACCACCGACTGTCACAGGAGGGCTGTCCCGGGGTACCATTGTCACAGGAGGGGTGTCCTTGTTTAACATGGTCGCAGGTGGGTTTCCCTGGTTACCACTGACTGTCAGAGATGCGTGTCCCTGGTTACCACCGACTGTCACAGGCCGGTGTCCCTGGGCACTGTGAATGTCACAGGTGGGTTTCCCTGGTTACCACAGACTGTCAGAGATGCGTCTCCCTGATAACCACGGTCACAGGAGAGGTGTCCTTGGTTACCAGTGACAGTGGGTAGGGGTGTCCTTGGTTATCATGGTCACAGGTGTGTTTCCCTGGTTACCACCGACTGTCACAGGAGGGCTGTCCCTGGGTACCATTGTCACAGAGGGGTGTCCTTGGTTACCATGGTCACAGGTGGGTTTCCCTGGTTACCACCGACTGTCAGAGATGCGTCTCCCTGGTTACCACCGACTGTCACAGGACGGCTGTCCCTGGGTTCCATTGTCACAGGAGGGGTGTCCTTGGTTACCACTGGCACAGGAAGTGTGTCCCTGGTTACCACTGACAGTCACAGGAGGGGTGTCCTTGGTTAACATGGTCGCAGGTGGGTTTCCCTGGTTACCACTGACTGTCAGAGATGCGTGTCCCTGGTTACCACCGACTGTCATATGTGCGTGTCCCTCGTAGCTACGGTCACAGGAGAGGTGTCCGTGGTTACCAGTGACTGTCACAGTAGGTGTGTCCTTGGTTACCATGGTCACAGATGGGTTTCCCTGGTTACCACCGACTGTCAGAGATGCGTGTCCCTGGTTACCACCAACTGTCACAGGCCGGTGTCCCTGGGCACTGTGAATGTCACAGGTGGGTTTCCCTGGTTACCACCGACTGTCAGAGATGCGTCTCCCTGATAACCACGGTCACAGGAGAGGTGTCCTTGGTTACCAGTGACAGTGGGTAGGGGTGTCCTTGGTTACCATGGTCATAGGTGTGTTTCCCTGGTTACCACCGACTGTCACAGGAGGGCTGTCCCTGGGTACCATTGTCACAGAGGGGTGTCCTTGGTTACCATGGTCACAGGTGGGTTTCCCTGGTTACCGCCGACTGTCACAGGAGGGCTGTCCCTGGGTACCATTGTCACAGAGGGGTGTCCTTGGTTACCATGGTCACAGGTGTGTTTCCCTGGTTACCACCGACTGTCACAGGAGGGCTGTCCCTGGGTACCATTGTCACAGAGGGGTGTCCTTGGTTACCATGGTCACAGGTGGGTTTCCCTGGTTACCACCGACTGTCAGAGATGCGTCTCCCTGATAACCACGGTCACAGGAGAGGTGTCCTTGGTTACCAGTGACTGTGGGTAGGGGTGTCCTTGGTTACCATGGTCACAGGTGGGTTTCCCTGGTTACCACCGACTGTCACAGGAGGGCTGTCCCTGGGTACCATTGTCACAGAGGGGTGTCCTTGGTTACCATGGTCACAGGTGGGTTTCCCTGGTTACCACCGACTGTCAGAGATGCGTCTCCCTGGTTACCACCGACTGTCACAGGCCGGTGTCCCTGGGCACTGTGAATGTCACAGGTGGGTTTCCCTGGTTACCACCGACTGTCAGAGATGCGTCTCCCTGATAACCACGGTCACAGGAGAGGTGTCCTTGGTTACCAGTGACAGTGGGTAGGGGTGTCCTTGGTTACCATGGTCACAGGTGTGTTTCCCTGGTTACCACCGACTGTCACAGGAGGGCTGTCCCTGGGTACCATTGTCACTGAGGGGTGTCCTTGGTTACCATGGTCACAGGTTGGTTTCCCTGGTTACCACCGACTGTCAGAGATGCGTCTCCCTGGTTACCACCGACTGTCACAGGCCGGTGTCCCTGGGCACTGTGAATGTCACAGGTGGGTTTCCCTGGTTACCACCGACTGTCACAGGATGGCTGTCCCTGGGTACCATTGTAACAGGAGGGGTGTCATTGGTTACCATGGTCACAGGTGGGTTTCCCTGGTTACCACCGACTGTCACAGGAGGGCTGTCCCGGGATACCATTGTCACAGGAGGGGTGTCCTTGGTTACCATGGTCACAGGTGGGTTTCCCTGGTTACCACCGACTGTCACAGGAGGGCTGTCCCTGGTACCATTGTGACAGGAGGGGTGTCCTTGGTTACCACTGGCACAGGAGGTGTGTCCCTGGTTACCACTGACTGTCACAGGAAAGGTGTCCTTGGTTACCATGGTCGCAGGTGGGTTTCCCTGGTTACCACTGACTGTCATAGATGCGTGTCCCTGTTTACCACCGACTGTCATATATGCGTGTCCCTGGTAACCACGGTCACAGGAGAGGTGTCCGTGGTTACCAGTGACTGTCACAGTAGGTGGGTCCTTGGTTACCATGGCGACAGGTGGGTTTCCCTGGTTACCACTGACTGTCAGAGATGCGTGTCCCTGGTTACCACCGACTGTCATATGTGCGTGTCCCTGGTAGCCACGGTCACAGGAGAGGTGTCCGTGGTTACCAGTGACTGTCACAGTAGGTGTGTCCTTGGTTACCATGGTCACAGGTGGGTTTCCCTGGTTACCACCGACTGTCAGAGATGCGTGTCCCTGATTACCACCGACTGTCACAGGCCGGTGTCCCTGGGCACTGTGAATGTCACAGGTGGGTTTCCCTGGTTACCACCGACTGTCACAGGACGGCTTTCCCTGGGTACCATTGTCACAGGAGGGGTGTCCTTGGTTACCATGGTCACAGGTGGGTTTCCCTGGTTACCACCGACTGTCACAAGAGGGCTCTCCCTGGGTACCATTGTCACAGGAGGGGTGTCCTTGGTTACCATGGTCACAGGTGGGATTCCCTGGTTATCACCGACTGTCAGAGATGCGTCTCCCTGATAACCACGGTCACAGGAGAGGTGTCCTTGGTTACCAGTGACAGTGGGTAGGGGTGTCCTTGGTTACCATGGTCACAGGTGTGTTTCCCTGGTTACCACCGACTGTCACAGGAGGGCTGTCCCTGGGTACCATTGTCACAGAGGGGTGTCCTTGGTTACCATGGTCACAGGTGGGTTTCCCTGGTTACCACCGACTGTCAGAGATGCGTCTCCCTGGTTACCACCGACTGTCACAGGCCGGTGTCCCTGGGCACTGTGAATGTCACAGGTGGGTTGCCCTGGTTACCACCGACTGTCAGAGATGCGTCTCCCTGATAACCACGGTCACAGGAGAGGTGTCCTTGGTTACCAGTGACAGTGGGTAGGGGTGTCCTTGGTTACCATGGTCACAGGTGTGTTTCCTGGTTACCACCGACTGTCACAGGAGGGCTGTCCCTGGGTACCATTGTCACAGAGGGGTGTCCTTGGTTACCATGGTCACAGGTGGGTTTCCCTGGTTACCACCGACTGTCAGAGATGCGTGTCCCTGGTTACCACCGACTGTCACAGGCCGGTGTCCCTGGGCACTGTGAATGTCACAGGTGGGTTTCCCTGGTTACCACTGACTGTCACAGGATGGCTGTCCCTGGGTACCATTGTCACAGGAGGGGTGTCCTTGGTTACCATGGTCACAGGTGGGTTTCCCTGGTTACCACCGACTGTCACAGGAGGGCTGTCCCGGGGTACCATTGTCACAGGAGGGGTGTCCTTGGTTACCATGGTCACAGGTGGGTTTCCCTGGTTACCACCGACTGTCACAGGAGGGCTGTCCCTGGGTACCATTGTCACAGGAGGGGTGTCCTTGGTTACCATGGTCACAGGTGGGTTTCCCTGGTTACCACCGACTGTCAGAGATGCGTCTCCCTGATAACCACGGTCACAGGAGAGGTGTCCTTGGTTACCAGTGACAGTGGGTAGGGGTGTCCTTGGTTACCATGGTCACAGGTGTGTTTCCCTGGTTACCACCGACTGTCACAGGAGGGCTGTCCGTGGGTACCATTGTCACAGAGGGGTGTCCTTGGTTACCATGGTCACAGGTTGGTTTCCCTGGTTACCACCGACTGTCAGAGATGCGTCTCCCTGGTTACCACCGACTGTCACAGGCCGGTGTCCCTGGGCACTGTGAATGTCACAGGTGGTTTTCCCTGGTTACCACCGACTGTCAGAGATGCGTCTCCCTGATAACCACGGTCACAGGAGAGGTGTCCTTGGTTACCAGTGACTGTGGGTAGGGGTGTCCTTGGTTACCATGGTCACAGGTGGGTTTCCCTGGTTACCACCGACTGACACAGGAGGGCTGTCCCCGGGTACCATTGTCACAGGAGGGGTGTCCTTGGTTACCATGGTCACAGGTGGGTTTCCCTGGTTACCACCGACTGTCAGAAATGCGTCTCCCTGATAACCACGGTCACAGGAGAGGTGTCCTTGGTTACCAGTGACAGTGGGTAGGGGTGTCCTTGGTTACCATGGTCACAGGTGGGTTTCCCTGGTTACCGCCGACTGTCAGAGATGCGTCTCCCTGGTTACAACCGACTGTCAAAGGACGGCTGTCCCTGGGTTCCATTGTCACAGGAGGGGTGTCCTTGGTTACCATGGTCACAGGTGGGTTTCCCTGGTTACCACCGACTGTCACAGGAGGGCTGTCCCTTGGTACCATTGTCACAGGAGGGGTGTCCTTGGTTACCATGGTCACAGGTGGGTTTCCCTGGTTACCACCGAATGTCAGAGATGCGTCTCCCTGATAACCATGGTCACAGGAGAAGTGTCCTTGGTTACCAGTGACAGTGGGTAGGGGTGTCCTTGGTTACCATGGTCACAGGTGTGTTTCCCTGGTTACCACCGACTGTCACAGGAGGGCTGTCCCTGGGTACCATTGTCACAGAGGGGTGTCCTTGGTTACCATGGTCACAGGTGGGTTTCCCTGGTTACCACCGACTGTCAGAGATGCGTCTCCCTGATAACCACGGTCACAGGAGAGGTGTCCTTGGTTACCAGTGACTGTGGGTAGGGGTGTCCTTGGTTACCATGGTCACAGGTGGGTTTCCCTGGTTACCACCGACTGTCACAGGAGGGCTGTCCCTGGGTACCATTGTCACAGAGGGGTGTCCTTGGTTACCATGGTCACAGGTGGGTTTCCCTGGTTACCACCGACTGTCAGAGATGCGTCTCCCTGGTTACCACCGACTGTCACAGGCCGGTGTCCCTGGGCACTGTGAATGTCACAGGTGGGTTTCCCTGGTTACCACCGACTGTCAGAGATGCGTCTCCCTGATAACCACGGTCACAGGAGAGGTGTCCTTGGTTACCAGTGACAGTGGGTAGGGGTGTCCTTGGTTACCATGGTCACAGGTGTGTTTCCCTGGTTACCACCGACTGTCACAGGAGGGCTGTCCCTGGGTACCATTGTCACTGAGGGGTGTCCTTGGTTACCATGGTCACAGGTTGGTTTCCCTGGTTACCACCGACTGTCAGAGATGCGTCTCCCTGGTTACCACCCACTGTCACAGGCCGGTGTCCCTGGGCACTGTGAATGTCACAGGTGGGTTTCCCTGGTTACCACCGACTGTCACAGGATGGCTGTCCCTGGGTACCATTGTCACAGGAGGGGTGTCATTGGTTACCATGGTCACAGGTGGGTTTCCCTGGTTACCACCGACTGTCACAGGAGGGCTGTCCCGGGGTACCATTGTCACAGGAGGGGTGTCCTTGGTTACCATGGTCACAGGTGGGTTTCCCTGGTTACCACCGACTGTCACAGGAGGGCTGTCCCTGGTACCATTGTGACAGGAGGGGTGTCCTTGGTTACCACTGGCACAGGAGGTGTGTCCCTGTTTACCACTGACTGTCACAGGAAGGGTGTCCTTGGTTACCATGGTCGCAGGTGGGTTTCCCTGGTTCCCACTGACTGTCAGAGATGCGTGTCCCTGGTTACCACCGACTGTCATATATGCGTGTCCCTGGTAACCACGGTCACAGGAGAGGTGTCCGTGGTTACCAGTGACTGTCATAGTAGGTGGGTCCTTGGTTACCATGGCGACAGGTGGGTTTCCCTGGTTACCACTGACTGTCAGAGATGCGTGTCCCTGGTTACCACCGACTGTCATATGTGCGTGTCCCTGGTAGCCACGGTCACAGGAGAGGTGTCCGTGGTTACCAGTGACTGTCACAGTAGGTGTGTCCTTGGTTACCATGGTCACAGGTGGGTTTCCCTGGTTACCACCGACTGTCAGAGATGCGTGTCCCTGGTTACCACTGACTGTCACAGGACGGTGTCCCTGGGCACTGTGAATGTCACAGGTGGGTTTCCCTGGTTACCACCGACTGTCACAGGACGGCTGTCCCTGGGTACCATTGTCACAGGAGGGGTGTCCTTGGTTACCATGGTCACAGGTGGGTTTCCCTGGTTACCACCGACTGTCACAAGAGGGCTCTCCCTGGGTACCATTGTCACAGGAGGGGTGTCCTTGGTTACCATGGTCACAGGTGGGATTCCCTGGTTATCACCGACTGTCAGAGATGCGTCTCCCTGATAACCACGGTCACAGGAGAGGTGTCCTTGGTTACCAGTGACAGTGGGTAGGGGTGTCCTTGGTTACCATGGTCACAGGTGTGTTTCCCTGGTTACCACCGACTGTCACAGGAGGGCTGTCCCTGGGTACCATTGTCACAGAGGGGTGTCCTTGGTTACCATGGTCACAGGTGGGTTTCCCTGGTTACCACCGACTGTCAGAGATGCGTCTCCCTGGTTACCACCGACTGTCACAGGCCGGTGTCCCTGGGCACTGTGAATGTCACAGGTGGGTTGCCCTGGTTACCACCGACTGTCAGAGATGCGTCTCCCTGATAACCACGGTCACAGGAGAGGTGTCCTTGGTTACCAGTGACAGTGGGTAGGGGTGTCCTTGGTTACCATGGTCACAGGTGTGTTTCCTGGTTACCACCGACTGTCACAGGAGGGCTGTCCCTGGGTACCATTGTCACAGAGGGGTGTCCTTGGTTACCATGGTCACAGGTGGGTTTCCCTGGTTACCACCGCCTGTCAGAGATGCGTGTCCCTGGTTACTACCGACTGTCACAGGCCGGTGTCCCTGGGCACTGTGAATGTCACAGGTGGGTTTCCCTGGTTACCACCGACTGTCACAGGAGGGCTGTCCCTTGGTACCATTGTCACAGGAGGGGTGTCCTTGGTTACCATGGTCACAGGTGGGTTTCCCTGGTTACCACCGAATGTCAGAGATGCGTCTCCCTGATAACCATGGTCACAGGAGAAGTGTCCTTGGTTACCAGTGACAGTGGGTAGGGGTGTCCTTGGTTACCATGGTCACAGGTGTGTTTCCCTGGTTACCACCGACTGTCACAGGAGGGCTGTCCCTGGGTACCATTGTCACAGAGGGGTGTCCTTGGTTACCATGGTCACAGGTGGGTTTCCCTGGTTACCACCGACTGTCAGAGATGCGTCTCCCTGGTTACCACCGACTGTCACAGGCCGGTGTCCCTGGGCACTGTGAATGTCACAGGTGGGTTTCCCTGGTTACCACCGACTGTCAGAGATGCGTCTCCCTGATAACCACGGTCACAGGAGAGGTGTCCTTGGTTACCAGTGACAGTGGGTAGGGGTGTCCTTGGTTACCATGGTCACAGGTGTGTTTCCCTGGTTACCACCGACTGTCACAGGAGGGCTGTCCCTGGGTACCATTGTCACTGAGGGGTGTCCTTGGTTACCATGGTCACAGGTTGGTTTCCCTGGTTACCACCGACTGTCAGAGATGCGTCTCCCTGGTTACCACCGACTGTCACAGGCCGGTGTCCCTGGGCACTGTGAATGTCACAGGTGGGTTTCCCTGGTTACCACCGACTGTCACATGATGGCTGTCCCTGGGTACCATTGTCACAGGAGGGGTGTCATTGGTTACCATGGTCACAGGTGGGTTTCCCTGGTTACCACCGACTGTCACAGGAGGGCTGTCCCGGGGTACCATTGTCACAGGAGGGGTGTCCTTGGTTACCATGGTCACAGGTGGGTTTCCCTGGTTACCACCGACTGTCACAGGAGGGCTGTCCCTGGTACCATTGTGACAGGAGGGGTGTCCTTGGTTACCACTGGCACAGGAGGTGTGTCCCTGGTTACCACTGACTGTCACAGGAAGGGTGTCCTTGGTTACCATGGTCGCAGGTGGGTTTCCCTGGTTACCACTGACTGTCAGAGATGCGTGTCCCTGCTTACTACCGACTGTCATATATGCGTGTCCCTGGTAACCACGGTCACAGGAGAGGTGTCCGTGGTTACCAGTGACTGTCATAGTAGGTGGGTCCTTGGTTACCATGGCGACAGGTGGGTTTCCCTGGTTACCACTGACTGTCAGAGATGCGTGTCCCTGGTTACCACCGACTGTCATATGTGCGTGTCCCTGGTAGCCACGGTCACAGGAGAGGTGTCCGTGGTTACCAGTGACTGTCACAGTAGGTGTGTCCTTGGTTACCATGGTCACAGGTGGGTTTCCCTGGTTACCACCGACTGTCAGAGATGCGTGTCCCTGGTTACCACTGACTGTCACAGGACGGTGTCCCTGGGCACTGTGAATGTCACAGGTGGGTTTCCCTGGTTACCACCGACTGTCACAGGACGGCTGTCCCTGGGTACCATTGTCACAGGAGGGGTGTCCTTGGTTACCATGGTCACAGGTGGGTTTCCCTGGTTACCACCGACTGTCACAAGAGGGCTCTCCCTGGGTACCATTGTCACAGGAGGGGTGTCCTTGGTTACCATGGTCACAGGTGGGATTCCCTGGTTATCACCGACTGTCAGAGATGCGTCTCCCTGATAACCACGGTCACAGGAGAGGTGTCCTTGGTTACCAGTGACAGTGGGTAGGGGTGTCCTTGGTTACCATGGTCACAGGTGTGTTTCCTTGGTTACCACCGACTGTCACAGGAGGGCTGTCCCTGGGTACCATTGTCACAGAGGGGTGTCCTTGGTTACCATGGTCACAGGTGGGTTTCCCTGGTTACCACCGACTGTCAGAGATGCGTCTCCCTGGTTACCACCGACTGTCACAGGCCGGTGTCCCTGGGCACTGTGAATGTCACAGGTGGGTTGCCCTGGTTACCACCGACTGTCAGAGATGCGTCTCCCTGATAACCACGGTCACAGGAGAGGTGTCCTTGGTTACCAGTGACAGTGGGTAGGGGTGTCCTTGGTTACCATGGTCACAGGTGTGTTTCCTGGTTACCACCGACTGTCACAGGAGGGCTGTCCCTGGGTACCATTGACACAGAGGGGTGTCCTTGGTTACCATGGTCACAGGTGGGTTTCCCTGGTTACCACCGACTGTCAGAGATGCGTGTCCCTGGTTACCACCGACTGTCACAGGCCGGTGTCCCTGGGCACTGTGAATGTCACAGGTGGGTTTCCCTGGTTACCACCGACTGTCACAGGAGGGCTGTCCCGGGGTACCATTGTCACAGGAGGGGTGTCCTTGGTTACCATGGTCACAGGTGGGTTTCCCTGGTTACCACCGACTGTCACAGGAGGGCTGTCCCTGGGTACCATTGTCACAGGAGGGGTGTCCTTGGTTACCATGGTCACAGGTGGGTTTCCCTGGTTACCACCGACTGTCAGAGATGCGTCTCCCTGATAACCACGGTCACAGGAGAGGTGTCCTTGGTTACCAGTGACTGTGGGTAGGGGTGTCCTTGGTTACCATGGTCACAGGTGTGTTTCCCTGGTTACCACCGACTGTCACAGGAGGGCTGTCCGTGGGTACCATTGTCACAGAGGGGTGTCCTTGGTTACCATGGTCACAGGTTGGTTTCCCTGGTTACCACCGACTGTCAGAGATGCGTCTCCCTGGTTACCACCGACTGTCACAGGCCGGTGTCCCTGGGCACTGTGAATGTCACAGGTGGTTTTCCCTGGTTACCACCGACTGTCAGAGATGCGTCTCCCTGATAACCACGGTCACAGGAGAGGTGTCCTTGGTTACCAGTGACTGTGGGTAGGGGTGTCCTTGGTTACCATGGTCACAGGTGGGTTTCCCTGGTTACCACCGACTGTCACAGGAGGGCTGTCCCTGGGTACCATTGTCACAGGAGGGTTGTCCTTGGTTACCATGGTCACAGGTGGGTTTCCCTGGTTACCACCGACTGTCAGAGATGCGTCTCCCTGATAACCACGGTCACAGGAGAGGTGTCCTTGGTTACCAGTGACAGTGGGTAGGGGTGTCCTTGGTTACCATGGTCACAGGTGTGTTTCCCTGGTTACCACCGACTGCCACAGGAGGGCTGTCCCTGGGTACCATTGTCACAGAGGGGTGTCCTTGGTTACCATGGTCACAGGTGGGTTTCCCTGGTTACCACCGACTGTCAGAGATGCGTCTCCCTGATAACCACGGTCACAGGAGAGGTGTCCTTGGTTACCAGTGACAGTGGGTAGGGGTGTCCTTGGTTACCATGGTCACAGGTGTGTTTCCCTGGTTACCACCGACTGCCACAGGAGGGCTGTCCCTGGGTACCATTGTCACAGAGGGGTGTCCTTGGTTACCATGGTCACAGGTGGGTTTCCCTGGTTACCACCGACTGTCAGAGATGCGTCTCCCTGGTTACCACCGACTGTCACAGGCCGGTGTCCCTGGGCACTGTGAATGTCACAGGTGGGTTTCCCTGGTTACCACCGACTGTAAGAGATGCGTCTCCCTGATAACCATGGTCACAGGAGAGGTGTCCTTGGTTAACAGTGACTGTGGGTAGGGGTGTCCTTGGTTACCACTGGCACAGGAGGTGTGTCCCTGGTTACCACTGACTGTCACAGGAGGGGTGTCCTTGGTTACCATGGTCGCAGGTGGGTTTCCCTGGTTACCACTGACTGTCAGAGATGCGTGTCCCTGGTTACCACCGACTGTCATATGTGCGTGTCCTGGTAACCACGGTCACAGGAGAGGTGTCCTTGGTTACCAGTGACTGTGGGTAGGGGTTTCCTTGGTTAACTTGGTCACAGGTGGTTTTCCCTGGTTACCACTGACTGTCAGAGATGCGTGTCCCTGGTTACCACCGACTGTCATATGTGCGTGTCACTGGTAAACACGGTCACAGGAGAGGTGTCCGTGGTTACCAGTGACTGGCACAGTAGGTGTGTCCTTGGTTACCATGGTCACAGGTGTGTTTCCCTGGTTACCACCGACTGTCACAGGAGGGCTGTCCCTGGGTACCATTGTCACAGAGGGGTGTCCTTGGTTACCATGGTCACAGGTGGGTTTCCCTGGTTACCACCGACTGTCAGAGATGCGTGTCCCTGGTTACCACCGACTGTCACAGGCCGGTGTCCCTGGGCACTGTGAATGTCACAGGTGGGTTTCCCTGGTTACCACCGACTGTCACAGGATGGCTGTCCCTGGGTACCATTGTCACAGGAGGGGTGTCCTTGGTTACCATGGTCACAGGTGGGTTTCCCTGGTTACCACCGACTGTCACAGGAGGGCTGTCCCTGGGTACCATTGTCACAGGAGGGGTGTCCTTGGTTACCATGGTCACAGGTGGGTTTCCCTGGTTACCACCGACTGTCAGAGATGCGTCTCCCTGATAACCACGGTCACAGGAGAGGTGTCCTTGGTTACCAGTGACTGTGGGTAGGGGTGTCCTTGGTTACCACTGGCACAGGAGGTGTGTCCCTGGTTACCACTGACTGTCACAGGAGGGGTGTCCTTGGTTACCATGGTCGCAGGTGGGTTTCCCTGGTTACCACTGACTGTCAGAGATGCGTGTCCCTGGTTACCACCGACTGTCATATGTGCGTGTCGTGGTAACCACGGTCACAGGAGAGGTGTCCTTGGTTACCAGTGACTGTGGGTAGGGGTGTCCTTGGTTAACTTGTTCACAGGTGGGTTTCCCTGGTTACCACTGACTGTCAGAGATGCGTGTCCCTGGTTACCACCGACTGTCATATGTGCGTGTCCCTGGTAACCACAGTCACAGGAGAGGTGTCCGTGGTTACCAGTGACTGGCACAGTAGGTGTGTCCTTGGTTACCATGGTCACAGGTGGGTTTCCCTGGTTACCACCGACTGTCAGAGATGCGTGTCCCTGGTTACCACCGACTGTCACAGGCCGGTGTACCTGGGCACTTTGAATGTCACAGGTGAGTTTCCCTGATTACCACCGACTGTCACAGGAGGGCTGTCCCTGGGTACCATTGTCACAGGAGGGGTGTTCTTGGTTACCATGGTCACAGGTGTGTTTCCCTGGTTACCACTGACTGTCACAGGAGGGCTGTCCCTGGGTACCATTGTCACAGAGGGGTGTCCTTGGTTACCATGGTCACAGGTGGGTTTCCCTGGTTACCACCGACTGTCAGAGATGCGTCTTCCTGGTTACCACCGACTGTCACAGGCCGGTGTCCCTGGGCACTGTGAATGTCACAGGTGGGTTTCCCTGGTTACCACCAACTGTCACAGGTGAGTGCACATGGTTACCACTGACTGTCACAGGAGGGCTGTCCCTGGGTACCATTGTGACAGGAGGGGTGTGCTTGGTTACCACTAGCTCAGGAGGTGTGTCCCTGGTTACCACGGACTGTCACAGGAGGGGTGTCCTTGGTTACCATGGTCGCAGGTGGGTTTCCCTGGTTACCACTGACTGTCAGAGATGCGTGTCCCTGGTTACCACCGACTGTCATATGTGCGTGTCCTGGTAACCACGGTCACAGGAGAGGTGTCCTTGGTTACCAGTGACTGTGGGTAGGGGTGTCCTTGGTTACCATGTTCACAGGTGGTTTTCCCTGGTTACCACCGACTGTCACAGGAGGGCTGTCCCTGGGTACCGTTGTCACAGGAGGGGTGTCCTTGTTTAACATGGTCGCAGGTGGGTTTCCCTGGTTACCACTGACTGTCAGAGATGCGTGTCCCTCGTTACCACCTACTGTCACAGGCCGGTGTCCCTGGGCACTGTGAATGTCACAGGTGGGTTTCCCTGGTTACCACTGACTGTCAGAGATGCGTCTCCCGGATAACCACGGTCACAGGAGAGGTGTCCTTGGTTACCAGTGACTGTGGGTAGGGGTGTCCTTGGTTACCATGGTCACAGGTGTGTTTCCCTGGTTACCACCGACTGTCACAGGAGGGCTGTCCCTGGGTACCATTGTCACAGAGGGGTGTCCTTGGTTACCATGGTCACAGGTGGGTTTCCCTGGTTACCACCGACTGTCAGAGATGCGTCTCCCTGATTACCACCGACTGTCACAGGACGGCTGTCGCTGGGTTCCATTGTCACAGGAGGGGTGTCCTTGGTTACCATGGTCACAGGTGGGTTTCCCTGGTTACCACCGACTGTCACAGGAGGGCTGTCCCTTGGTACCATTGTCACAGGACGGGTGTCCTTGGTTACCATGGTCACAGGTGGGTTTCCCTGGTTACCACCGAATGTCAGAGAGGCGTCTCCCTGATAACCATGGTCACAGGAGAGGTGTCCTTGGTTACCAGTGACAGTGGGTAGGGGTGTCCTTGGTTACCATGGTCACAGGTGTGTTTCCCTGGTTACCACCGACTGTCACAGGAGGGCTGTCCCTGGGTACCGTTGTCACAGAGGGGTGTCCTTGGTTACCATGGTCACAGGTGGGTTTCCCTGGTTACCACCGACTGTCAGAGATTCGTCTCCCTGTTTACCACCGACTGTCACAGGCCGGTGTCCCTGGGCACTGTGAATGTCACAGGTGGGTTTCCCTGGTTACCACCGACTGTCAGAGATGCGTCTCCCTGATAACCACGGTCACAGGAGAGGTGTCCTTGGTTACCAGTGACTGTGGGTAGGGGTGTCCTTGGTTACCATGGTCACAGGTGTGTTTCCCTGGTTACCACCGACTGTCACAGGAGGGCTGTCCCTAGGTACCATTGTCACAGGAGGGGTGTCCTTGGTTACCATGGTCACAGGTGGGTTTCCCTGGTTACCACCGACTGTCACAGGCGGGCTGTCCCTGGTACCATTGTGACAGGAGGGGTGTCCTTGGTTACCACTGGCACAGGAGGTGTGTCCCTGGTTACCACTGACTGTCACAGGAAGGGTGTCCTTGGTTACCATGGTCGCAGGTGGGTTTCCCTGGTTACCACTGACTGTCATAGATGCGTGTCCCTGTTTACCACCGACTGTCATATATGCGTGTCCCTGGTAACCACGGTCACAGGAGAGGTGTCTGTGGTTACCAGTGACTGTCACAGTAGGTGGGTCCTTGGTTACCATGGCGACAGGTGGGTTTCCCTTGTTACCACCGACTGTCAGAGATGCGTGTCCCTGGTTACCACCGACTGTCATATGTGCGTGTCCGTGGTAGCCACGGTCACAGGAGAGGTGTCCGTGGTTACCAGTGACTGTCACAGTAGGTGTGTCCTTGGTTACCATGGTCACAGGTGGGTTTCCCTGGTTACCACCGACTGTCAGAGATGCGTGTCCCTGGTTACCACCGACTGTCACAGGCCGGTGTCCCTGGGCACTGTGAATGTCACAGGTGGGTTTCCCTGGTTACCACCGACTGTCACAGGATGGCTGTCCCTGGGTACCATTGTCACAGGAGGGGTGTCCTTGGTTACCATGGTCACAGGTGGGTTTCCCTGGTTACCACCGACTGTCACAGGAGGGCTGTCCCGGGGTACCATTGTCACAGGAGGGGTGTCCTTGGTTACCATGGTCACAGGTGGGTTTCCCTGGTTACCACCGACTGTCACAGGAGGGCTGTCCCTGGGTACCATTGTCACAGGAGGGGTGTCCTTGGTTACCATGGTCACAGGTGGGTTTCCCTGGTTACCACCGACTGTCAGAGATGCGTCTCCCTGATAACCACGGTCACAGGAGAGGTGTCCTTGGTTACCAGTGACAGTGGGTAGGGGTGTCCTTGGTTACCATGGTCACAGGTGTGTTTCCCTGGTTACCACCGACTGTCACAGGAGGGCAGTCCCTGGGTACCATTGTCACAGAGTGGTGTCCTTGGTTACCATGGTCACAGGTGGGTTTCCCTGGTTACCACCGACTGTCAGAGATGCGTCTCCCTGGTTACCACCGACTGTCACAGGCCGGTGTCCCTGGGCACTGTGAATGTCACAGGTGGGTTTCCCTGGTTACCACGACTGTCAGAGATGCGTCTCCCTGATAACCACGGTCACAGGAGAGGTGTCCTTGGTTACCAGTGAATGTGGGTAGGGGTGTCCTTGGTTACCACTGGCACAGGAGGTGTGTCCCTGGTTACCACTGACTGTCACAGGAGGGGTGTCCTTGGTTACCACGGTCGCAGGTGGGTTTCCCTGTTTACCATTAACTGTCAGAGATGCGTGTCCCTGGTTACCACCGACTGTCATATGTGCGTGTCCTGGTAACCACGGTCACAGGAGAGGTGTCCTTGGTTACCAGTGACTGTGGGTAGGGGTGTCCTTGGTTAACTTGTTCACAGGTGGGTTTCCCTGGTTACCACTGACTGTCAGAGATGCGTGTCCCTGGTTAACACTGACTGTCATATGTGCGTGTCCCTGGTAACTACGGTCACAGGAGAGGTGTCCATGGTTACCAGTGACTGGCACAGTAGGTGTGTCCTTGGTTACCATGGTCACAGGTGTGTTTCCCTGGTTACCACCGACTGTCAGAGATGCGTGTCCCTGGTTACCACCGACTGTCACAGGCCGGTGTCCCTGGGCACTGTGAATGTCACAGGTGAGTTTCCCTGATTACCACCGACTGTCACAGGAGGGCTGTCCCTGGGTACCATTGTCACAGGAGGGGTGTCCTTGGTTACCACTGGCACAGGAGGTGTGTCCCTGGTTACCACTGACTGTCACAGGAGGGGTGTCCTTGGTTACCATGGTCGCAGGTGGGTTTCCCTGGTTACCACTGACTGTCAGAAATGCGTGTCCCTGGTTACCACCGACTGTCATATGTGCGTGTCCTGGTAACCACGGTCACAGGAGAGGTGTCCTTGGTTACCAGTGACTGTCATAGTAGGTGGGTCCTTGGTTACCATGGCGACAGGTGGGTTTCCCTGGTTACCACTGACTGTCAGAGATGCGTGTCCCTGGTTACCACCGACTGTCATATGTGCGTGTCCCTGGTAGCCACGGTCACAGGAGAGGTGTCCGTGGTTACCAGTGACTGTCACAGTAGGTGTGTCCTTGGTTACCATGGTCACAGGTGGGTTTCCCTGGTTACCACCGACTGTCAGAGATGCGTGTCCCTGGTTACCACTGACTGTCACAGGACGGTGTCCCTGGGCACTGTGAATGTCACAGGTGGGTTTCCCTGGTTACCACCGACTGTCACAGGACGGCTGTCCCTGGGTACCATTGTCACAGGAGGGGTGTCCTTGGTTACCATGGTCACAGGTGGGTTTCCCTGGTTACCACCGACTGTCACAAGAGGACTCTCCCTGGGTACCATTGTCACAGGAGGGGTGTCCTTGGTTACCATGGTCACAGGTGGGATTCCCTGGTTATCACCGACTGTCAGAGATGCGTCTCCCTGATAACCACGGTCACAGGAGAGGTGTCCTTGGTTACCAGTGACAGTGGGTAGGGGTGTCCTTGGTTACCATGGTCACAGGTGTGTTTCCTTGGTTACCACCGACTGTCACAGGAGGGCTGTCCCTGGGTACCATTGTCACAGAGGGGTGTCCTTGGTTACCATGGTCACAGGTGGGTTTCCCTGGTTACCACCGACTGTCAGAGATGCGTCTCCCTGGTTACCACCGACTGTCACAGGCCGGTGTCCCTGGGCACTGTGAATGTCACAGGTGGGTTGCCCTGGTTACCACCGACTGTCAGAGATGCGTCTCCCTGATAACCACGGTCACAGGAGAGGTGTCCTTGGTTACCAGTGACAGTGGGTAGGGGTGTCCTTGGTTACCATGGTCACAGGTGTGTTTCCTGGTTACCACCGACTGTCACAGGAGGGCTGTCCCTGGGTACCATTGTCACAGAGGGGTGTCCTTGGTTACCATGGTCACAGGTGGGTTTCCCTGGTTACCACCGACTGTCAGAGATGCGTGTCCCTGGTTACCACCGACTGTCACAGGCCGGTGTCCCTGGGCACTGTGAATGTCACAGGTGGGTTTCCCTGGTTACCACCGACTGTCACAGGAGGGCTGTCCCGGGGTACCATTGTCACAGGAGGGGTGTCCTTGGTTACCATGGTCACAGGTGGGTTTCCCTGGTTACCACCGACTGTCACAGGAGGGCTGTCCCTGGGTACCATTGTCACAGGAGGGGTGTCCTTGGTTACCATGGTCACAGGTGGGTTTCCCTGTTTACCACCGACTGTCAGAGATGCGTCTCCCTGATAACCACGGTCACAGGAGAGGTGTCCTTGGTTACCAGTGACAGTGGGTAGGGGTGTCCTTGGTTACCATGGTCACAGGTGTGTTTCCCTGGTTACCACCGACTGTCACAGGAGGGCTGTCCGTGGGTACCATTGTCACAGAGGGGTGTCCTTGGTTACCATGGTCACAGGTTGGTTTCCCTGGTTACCACCGACTGTCAGAGATGCGTCTCCCTGGTTACCACCGACTGTCACAGGCCGGTGTCCCTGGGCACTGTGAATGTCACAGGTGGTTTTCCCTGGTTACCACCGACTGTCAGAGATGCGTCTCCCTGATAACCACGGTCACAGGAGAGGTGTCCTTGGTTACCAGTGACTGTGGGTAGGGGTGTCCTTGGTTACCATGGTCACAGGTGGGTTTCCCTGGTTACCACCGACTGTCACAGGAGGGCTGTCCCTGGGTACCATTGTCACAGGAGGGGTGTCCTTGGTTACCATGGTCACAGGTGGGTTTCCCTGGTTACCACCGACTGTCAGAGATGCGTCTCCCTGATAACCACGGTCACAGGAGAGGTGTCCTTGGTTACCAGTGACAGTGGGTAGGGGTGTCCTTGGTTACCATGGTCACAGGTGTGTTTCCCTGGTTACCACCGACTGCCACAGGAGGGCTGTCCCTGGGTACCATTGTCACAGAGGGGTGTCCTTCGTTACCATGGTCACAGGTGGGTTTCCCTGGTTACCACCGACTGTCAGAGATGCGTCTCCCTGATAACCACGGTCACAGGAGAGGTGTCCTTGGTTACCAGTGACAGTGGGTAGGGGTGTCCTTGGTTACCATGGTCACAGGTGTGTTTCCCTGGTTACCACCGACTGCCACAGGAGGGCTGTCCCTGGGTACCATTGTCACAGAGGGGTGTCCTTGGTTACCATGGTCACAGGTGGGTTTCCCTGGTTACCACCGACTGTCAGAGATGCGTCTCCCTGGTTACCACCGACTGTCACAGGCCGGTGTCCCTGGGCACTGTGAATGTCACAGGTGGGTTTCCCTGGTTACCACCGACTGTAAGAGATGCGTCTCCCTGATAACCACGGTCACAGGAGAGGTGTCCTTGGTTAACAGTGACTGTGGGTAGGGGTGTCCTTGGTTACCACTGGCACAGGAGGTGTGTCCCTTGTTACCACTGACTGTCACAGGAGGGGTGTCCTTGGTTACCATGGTCGCAGGTGGGTTTCCCTGGTTACCACTGACTGTCAGAGATGCGTGTCCCTGGTTACCACCGACTGTCATATGTGCGTGTCCTGGTAACCACGGTCACAGGAGAGGTGTCCTTGGTTACCAGTGACTTTGGGTAGGGGTTTCCTTGGTTAACTTGGTCACAGGTGGTTTTCCCTGGTTACCACTGACTGTCAGAGATGCGTGTCCCTGGTTACCACCGACTGTCATATGTGCGTGTCACTGGTAAACACGGTCACAGGAGAGGTGTCCGTGGTTACCAGTGACTGGCACAGTAGGTGTGTCCTTGGTTACCATGGTCACAGGTGTGTTTCCCTGGTTACCACCGACTGTCACAGGCCGGTGTCCCTGGGCACTGTGAATGTCACAGGTGGGTTGCCCTGGTTACCACCGACTGTCAGAGATGCGTCTCCCTGATAACCACGGTCACAGGAGAGGTGTCCTTGGTTACCAGTGACAGTGGGTAGGGGTGTCCTTGGTTACCATGGTCACAGGTGTGTTTCCTGGTTACCACCGACTGTCACAGGAGGGCTGTCCCTGGGTACCATTGTCACAGAGGGGTGTCCTTGGTTACCATGGTCACAGGTGGGTTTCCCTGGTTACCACCGACTGTCAGAGATGCGTGTCCCTGGTTACCACCGACTGTCACAGGCCGGTGTCCCTGGGCACTGTGAATGTCACAGGTGGGTTTCCCTGGTTACCACCGACTGTCACAGGATGGCTGTCCCTGGGTACCATTGTCACAGGAGGGGTGTCCTTGGTTACCATGGTCACAGGTGGGTTTCCCTGGTTACCACCGACTGTCACAGGAGGGCTGTCCCGGGGTACCATTGTCACAGGAGGGGTGTCCTTGGTTACCATGGTCACAGGTGGGTTTCCCTGGTTACCACCGACTGTCACAGGAGGGCTGTCCCTGGGTACCATTGTCACAGGAGGGGTGTCCTTGGTTACCATGGTCACAGGTGGGTTTCCCTGGTTACCACCGACTGTCAGAGATGCGTCTCCCTGATAACCACGGTCACAGGAGAGGTGTCCTTGGTTACCAGTGACAGTGGGTAGGGGTGTCCTTGGTTACCATGGTCACAGGTGTGTTTCCCTGGTTACCACCGACTGTCACAGGAGGGCTGTCCGTGGGTACCATTGTCACAGAGGGGTGTCCTTGGTTACCATGGTCACAGGTTGGTTTCCCTGGTTACCACCGACTGTCAGAGATGCGTCTCCCTGGTTACCACCGACTGTCACAGGCCGGTGTCCCTGGGCACTGTGAATGTCACAGGTGGTTTTCCCTGGTTACCACCGACTGTCAGAGATGCGTCTCCCTGATAACCACGGTCACAGGAGAGGTGTCCTTGGTTACCAGTGACTGTGGGTAGGGGTGTCCTTGGTTACCATGGTCACAGGTGGGTTTCCCTGGTTACCACCGACTGACACAGGAGGGCTGTCCCCGGGTACCATTGTCACAGGAGGGGTGTCCTTGGTTACCATGGTCACAGGTGGGTTTCCCTGGTTACCACCGACTGTCAGAAATGCGTCTCCCTGATAACCACGGTCACAGGAGAGGTGTCCTTGGTTACCAGTGACAGTGGGTAGGGGTGTCCTTGGTTACCATGGTCACAGGTGGGTTTCCCTGGTTACCGCCGACTGTCAGAGATGCGTCTCCCTGGTTACAACCGACTGTCAAAGGACGGCTGTCCCTGGGTTCCATTGTCACAGGAGGGGTGTCCTTGGTTACCATGGTCACAGGTGGGTTTCCCTGGTTACCACCGACTGTCACAGGAGGGCTGTCCCTTGGTACCATTGTCACAGGAGGGGTGTCCTTGGTTACCATGGTCACAGGTGGGTTTCCCTGGTTACCACCGAATGTCAGAGATGCGTCTCCCTGATAACCATGGTCACAGGAGAAGTGTCCTTGGTTACCAGTGACAGTGGGTAGGGGTGTCCTTGGTTACCATGGTCACAGGTGTGTTTCCCTGGTTACCACCGACTGTCACAGGAGGGCTGTCCCTGGGTACCATTGTCACAGAGGGGTGTCCTTGGTTACCATGGTCACAGGTGGGTTTCCCTGGTTACCACCGACTGTCAGAGATGCGTCTCCCTGATAACCACGGTCACAGGAGAGGTGTCCTTGGTTACCAGTGACTGTGGGTAGGGGTGTCCTTGGTTACCATGGTCACAGGTGGGTTTCCCTGGTTACCACCGACTGTCACAGGAGGGCTGTCCCTGGGTACCATTGTCACAGAGGGGTGTCCTTGGTTACCATGGTCACAGGTGGGTTTCCCTGGTTACCACCGACTGTCAGAGATGCGTCTCCCTGGTTACCACCGACTGTCACAGGCCGGTGTCCCTGGGCACTGTGAATGTCACAGGTGGGTTTCCCTGGTTACCACCGACTGTCACAGGATGGCTGTCCCTGGGTACCATTGTCACAGGAGGGGTGTCATTGGTTACCATGGTCACAGGTGGGTTTCCCTGGTTACCACCGACTGTCACAGGAGGGCTGTCCCGGGGTACCATTGTCACAGGAGGGGTGTCCTTGGTTACCATGGTCACAGGTGGGTTTCCCTGGTTACCACCGACTGTCACAGGAGGGCTGTCCCTGGTACCATTGTGACAGGAGGGGTGTCCTTGGTTACCACTGGCACAGGAGTTGTGTCCCTGGGTACCACTGACTGTCACAGGAAGGGTGTCCTTGGTTACCATGGTCGCAGGTGGGTTTCCCTGGTTCCCACTGACTGTCAGAGATGCGTGTCCCTGGTTACCACCGACTGTCATATATGCGTGTCCCTGGTAACCACGGTCACAGGAGAGGTGTCCGTGGTTACCAGTGACTGTCATAGTAGGTGGGTCCTTGGTTACCATGGCGACAGGTGGGTTTCCCTGGTTACCACTGACTGTCAGAGATGCGTGTCCCTGGTTACCACCGACTGTCATATGTGCGTGTCCCTGGTAGCCACGGTCACAGGAGAGGTGTCCGTGGTTACCAGTGACTGTCACAGTAGGTGTGTCCTTGGTTACCATGGTCACAGGTGGGTTTCCGTGGTTACCACCGACTGTCAGAGATGCGTGTCCCTGGTTACCACTGACTGTCACAGGACGGTGTCCCTGGGCACTGTGAATGTCACAGGTGGGTTTCCCTGGTTACCACCGACTGTCACAGGACGGCTGTCCCTGGGTACCATTGTCACAGGAGGGGTGTCCTTGGTTACCATGGTCACAGGTGGGTTTCCCTGGTTACCACCGACTGTCACAAGAGGGCTCTCCCTGGGTACCATTGTCACAGGAGGGGTGTCCTTGGTTACCATGGTCACAGGTGGGATTCCCTGGTTATCACCGACTGTCAGAGATGCGTCTCCCTGATAACCACGGTCACAGGAGAGGTGTCCTTGGTTACCAGTGACAGTGGGTAGGGGTGTCCTTGGTTACCATGGTCACAGGTGTGTTTCCCTGGTTACCACCGACTGTCACAGGAGGGCTGTCCCTGGGTACCATTGTCACAGAGGGGTGTCCTTGGTTACCATGGTCACAGGTGGGTTTCCCTGGTTACCACCGACTGTCAGAGATGCGTCTCCCTGGTTACCACCGACTGTCACAGGCCGGTGTCCCTGGGCACTGTGAATGTCACAGGTGGGTTGCCCTGGTTACCACCGACTGTCAGAGATGCGTCTCCCTGATAACCACGGTCACAGGAGAGGTGTCCTTGGTTACCAGTGACAGTGGGTAGGGGTGTCCTTGGTTACCATGGTCACAGGTGTGTTTCCTGGTTACCACCGACTGTCACAGGAGGGCTGTCCCTGGGTACCATTGTCACAGAGGGGTGTCCTTGGTTACCATGGTCACAGGTGGGTTTCCCTGGTTACCACCGACTGTCAGAGATGCGTGTCCCTGGTTACTACCGACTGTCACAGGCCGGTGTCCCTGGGCACTGTGAATGTCACAGGTGGGTTTCCCTGGTTACCACCGACTGTCACAGGAGGGCTGTCCCTTGGTACCATTGTCACAGGAGGGGTGTCCTTGGTTACCATGGTCACAGGTGGGTTTCCCTGGTTACCACCGAATGTCAGAGATGCGTCTCCCTGATAACCATGGTCACAGGAGAAGTGTCCTTGGTTACCAGTGACAGTGGGTAGGGGTGTCCTTGGTTACCATGGTCACAGGTGTGTTTCCCTGGTTACCACCGACTGTCACAGGAGGGCTGTCCCTGGGTACCATTGTCACAGAGGGGTGTCCTTGGTTACCATGGTCACAGGTGGGTTTCCCTGGTTACCACCGACTGTCAGAGATGCGTCTCCCTGGTTACCACCGACTGTCACAGGCCGGTGTCCCTGGGCACTGTGAATGTCACAGGTGGGTTTCCCTGGTTACCACCGACTGTCAGAGATGCGTCTCCCTGATAACCACGGTCACAGGAGAGGTGTCCTTGGTTACCAGTGACAGTGGGTAGGGGTGTCCTTGGTTACCATGGTCACAGGTGTGTTTCCCTGGTTACCACCGACTGTCACAGGAGGGCTGTCCCTGGGTACCATTGTCACTGAGGGGTGTCCTTGGTTACCATGGTCACAGGTTGGTTTCCCTGGTTACCACCGACTGTCAGAGATGCGTCTCCCTGGTTACCACCGACTGTCACAGGCCGGTGTCCCTGGGCACTGTGAATGTCACAGGTGGGTTTCCCTGGTTACCACCGACTGTCACAGGATGGCTGTCCCTGGGTACCATTGTCACAGGAGGGGTGTCATTGGTTACCATGGTCACAGGTGGGTTTCCCTGGTTACCACCGACTGTCACAGGAGGGCTGTCCCGGGGTACCATTGTCACAGGAGGGGTGTCCTTGGTTACCATGGTCACAGGTGGGTTTCCCTGGTTACCACCGACTGTCACAGGAGGGCTGTCCCTGGTACCATTGTGACAGGAGGGGTGTCCTTGGTTACCACTGGCACAGGAGGTGTGTCCCTGGTTACCACTGACTGTCACAGGAAGGGTGTCCTTGGTTACCATGGTCGCAGGTGGGTTTCCCTGGTTACCACTGACTGTCAGAGATGCGTGTCCCTGGTTACCACCGACTGTCATATGTGCGTGTCCCTGGTAGCCACGGTCACAGGAGAGGTGTCCGTGGTTACCAGTGACTGTCACAGTAGGTGTGTCCTTGGTTACCATGGTCACAGGTGGGTTTCCCTGGTTACCACCGACTGTCAGAGATGCGTGTCCCTGGTTACCACTGACTGTCACAGGACGGTGTCCCTGGGCACTGTGAATGTCACAGGTGGGTTTCCCTGGTTACCACCGACTGTCACAGGACGGCTGTCCCTGGGTACCATTGTCACAGGAGGGGTGTCCTTGGTTACCATGGTCACAGGTGGGTTTCCCTGGTTACCACCGACTGTCACAAGAGGGCTCTCCCTGGGTACCATTGTCACAGGAGGGGTGTCCTTGGTTACCATGGTCACAGGTGGGATTCCCTGGTTATCACCGACTGTCAGAGATGCGTCTCCCTGATAACCACGGTCACAGGAGAGGTGTCCTTGGTTACCAGTGACAGTGGGTAGGGGTGTCCTTGGTTACCATGGTCACAGGTGTGTTTCCCTGGTTACCACCGACTGTCACAGGAGGGCTGTCCCTGGGTACCATTGTCACAGAGGGGTGTCCTTGGTTACCATGGTCACAGGTGGGTTTCCCTGGTTACCACCGACTGTCAGAGATGCGTCTCCCTGGTTACCACCGACTGTCACAGGCCGGTGTCCCTGGGCACTGTGAATGTCACAGGTGGGTTGCCCTGGTTACCACCGACTGTCAGAGATGCGTCTCCCTGATAACCACGGTCACAGGAGAGGTGTCCTTGGTTACCAGTGACAGTGGGTAGGGGTGTCCTTGGTTACCATGGTCACAGGTGTGTTTCCTGGTTACCACCGACTGTCACAGGAGGGCTGTCCCTGGGTACCATTGTCACAGAGGGGTGTCCTTGGTTACCATGGTCACAGGTGGGTTTCCCTGGTTACCACCGACTGTCAGAGATGCGTGTCCCTGGTTACTACCGACTGTCACAGGCCGGTGTCCCTGGGCACTGTGAATGTCACAGGTGGGTTTCCCTGGTTACCACCGACTGTCACAGGAGGGCTGTCCCTTGGTACCATTGTCACAGGAGGGGTGTCCTTGGTTACCATGGTCACAGGTGGGTTTCCCTGGTTACCACCGAATGTCAGAGATGCGTCTCCCTGATAACCATGGTCACAGGAGAAGTGTCCTTGGTTACCAGTGACAGTGGGTAGGGGTGTCCTTGGTTACCATGGTCACAGGTGTGTTTCCCTGGTTACCACCGACTGTCACAGGAGGGCTGTCCCTGGGTACCATTGTCACAGAGGGGTGTCCTTGGTTACCATGGTCACAGGTGGGTTTCCCTGGTTACCACCGACTGTCAGAGATGCGTCTCCCTGGTTACCACCGACTGTCACAGGCCGGTGTCCCTGGGCACTGTGAATGTCACAGGTGGGTTTCCCTGGTTACCACCGACTGTCAGAGATGCGTCTCCCTGATAACCACGGTCACAGGAGAGGTGTCCTTGGTTACCAGTGACAGTGGGTAGGGGTGTCCTTGGTTACCATGGTCACAGGTGTGTTTCCCTGGTTACCACCGACTGTCACAGGAGGGCTGTCCCTGGGTACCATTGTCACTGAGGGGTGTCCTTGGTTACCATGGTCACAGGTTGGTTTCCCTGGTTACCACCGACTGTCAGAGATGCGTCTCCCTGGTTACCACCGACTGTCACAGGCCGGTGTCCCTGGGCACTGTGAATGTCACAGGTGGGTTTCCCTGGTTACCACCGACTGTCACAGGATGGCTGTCCCTGGGTACCATTGTCACAGGAGGGGTGTCATTGGTTACCATGGTCACAGGTGGGTTTCCCTGGTTACCACCGACTGTCACAGGAGGGCTGTCCCGGGGTACCATTGTCACAGGAGGGGTGTCCTTGGTTACCATGGTCACAGGTGGGTTTCCCTGGTTACCACCGACTGTCACAGGAGGGCTGTCCCTGGTACCATTGTGACAGGAGGGGTGTCCTTGGTTACCACTGGCACAGGAGGTGTGTCCCTGGTTACCACTGACTGTCACAGGAAGGGTGTCCTTGGTTACCATGGTCGCAGGTGGGTTTCCCTGGTTACCACTGACTGTCAGAGATGCGTGTCCCTGGTTACCACCGACTGTCATATGTGCGTGTCCCTGGTAGCCACGGTCACAGGAGAGGTGTCCGTGGTTACCAGTGACTGTCACAGTAGGTGTGTCCTTGGTTACCATGGTCACAGGTGGGTTTCCCTGGTTACCACCGACTGTCAGAGATGCGTGTCCCTGGTTACCACTGACTGTCACAGGACGGTGTCCCTGGGCACTGTGAATGTCACAGGTGGGTTTCCCTGGTTACCACCGACTGTCACAGGACGGCTGTCCCTGGGTACCATTGTCACAGGAGGGGTGTCCTTGGTTACCATGGTCACAGGTGGGTTTCCCTGGTTACCACCGACTGTCACAAGAGGACTCTCCCTGGGTACCATTGTCACAGGAGGGGTGTCCTTGGTTACCATGGTCACAGGTGGGATTCCCTGGTTATCACCGACTGTCAGAGATGCGTCTCCCTGATAACCACGGTCACAGGAGAGGTGTCCTTGGTTACCAGTGACAGTGGGTAGGGGTGTCCTTGGTTACCATGGTCACAGGTGTGTTTCCTTGGTTACCACCGACTGTCACAGGAGGGCTGTCCCTGGGTACCATTGTCACAGAGGGGTGTCCTTGGTTACCATGGTCACAGGTGGGTTTCCCTGGTTACCACCGACTGTCAGAGATGCGTCTCCCTGGTTACCACCGACTGTCACAGGCCGGTGTCCCTGGGCACTGTGAATGTCACAGGTGGGTTGCCCTGGTTACCACCGACTGTCAGAGATGCGTCTCCCTGATAACCACGGTCACAGGAGAGGTGTCCTTGGTTACCAGTGACAGTGGGTAGGGGTGTCCTTGGTTACCATGGTCACAGGTGTGTTTCCCTGGTTACCACCGACTGTCACAGGAGGGCTGTCCGTGGGTACCATTGTCACAGAGGGGTGTCCTTGGTTACCATGGTCACAGGTTGGTTTCCCTGGTTACCACCGACTGTCAGAGATGCGTCTCCCTGGTTACCACCGACTGTCACAGGCCGGTGTCCCTGGGCACTGTGAATGTCACAGGTGGTTTTCCCTGGTTACCACCGACTGTCAGAGATGCGTCTCCCTGATAACCACGGTCACAGGAGAGGTGTCCTTGGTTACCAGTGACTGTGGGTAGGGGTGTCCTTGGTTACCATGGTCACAGGTGGGTTTCCCTGGTTACCACCGACTGTCACAGGAGGGCTGTCCCTGGGTACCATTGTCACAGGAGGGGTGTCCTTGGTTACCATGGTCACAGGTGGGTTTCCCTGGTTACCACCGACTGTCAGAGATGCGTCTCCCTGATAACCACGGTCACAGGAGAGGTGTCCTTGGTTACCAGTGACAGTGGGTAGGGGTGTCCTTGGTTACCATGGTCACAGGTGTGTTTCCCTGGTTACCACCGACTGCCACAGGAGGGCTGTCCCTGGGTACCATTGTCACAGAGGGGTGTCCTTCGTTACCATGGTCACAGGTGGGTTTCCCTGGTTACCACCGACTGTCAGAGATGCGTCTCCCTGATAACCACGGTCACAGGAGAGGTGTCCTTGGTTACCAGTGACAGTGGGTAGGGGTGTCCTTGGTTACCATGGTCACAGGTGTGTTTCCCTGGTTACCACCGACTGCCACAGGAGGGCTGTCCCTGGGTACCATTGTCACAGAGGGGTGTCCTTGGTTACCATGGTCACAGGTGGGTTTCCCTGGTTACCACCGACTGTCAGAGATGCGTCTCCCTGGTTACCACCGACTGTCACAGGCCGGTGTCCCTGGGCACTGTGAATGTCACAGGTGGGTTTCCCTGGTTACCACCGACTGTAAGAGATGCGTCTCCCTGATAACCACGGTCACAGGAGAGGTGTCCTTGGTTAACAGTGACTGTGGGTAGGGGTGTCCTTGGTTACCACTGGCACAGGAGGTGTGTCCCTTGTTACCACTGACTGTCACAGGAGGGGTGTCCTTGGTTACCATGGTCGCAGGTGGGTTTCCCTGGTTACCACTGACTGTCAGAGATGCGTGTCCCTGGTTACCACCGACTGTCATATGTGCGTGTCCTGGTAACCACGGTCACAGGAGAGGTGTCCTTGGTTACCAGTGACTTTGGGTAGGGGTTTCCTTGGTTAACTTGGTCACAGGTGGTTTTCCCTGGTTACCACTGACTGTCAGAGATGCGTGTCCCTGGTTACCACCGACTGTCATATGTGCGTGTCACTGGTAAACACGGTCACAGGAGAGGTGTCCGTGGTTACCAGTGACTGGCACAGTAGGTGTGTCCTTGGTTACCATGGTCACAGGTGTGTTTCCCTGGTTACCACCGACTGTCACAGGCCGGTGTCCCTGGGCACTGTGAATGTCACAGGTGGGTTGCCCTGGTTACCACCGACTGTCAGAGATGCGTCTCCCTGATAACCACGGTCACAGGAGAGGTGTCCTTGGTTACCAGTGACAGTGGGTAGGGGTGTCCTTGGTTACCATGGTCACAGGTGTGTTTCCTGGTTACCACCGACTGTCACAGGAGGGCTGTCCCTGGGTACCATTGTCACAGAGGGGTGTCCTTGGTTACCATGGTCACAGGTGGGTTTCCCTGGTTACCACCGACTGTCAGAGATGCGTGTCCCTGGTTACCACCGACTGTCACAGGCCGGTGTCCCTGGGCACTGTGAATGTCACAGGTGGGTTTCCCTGGTTACCACCGACTGTCACAGGATGGCTGTCCCTGGGTACCATTGTCACAGGAGGGGTGTCCTTGGTTACCATGGTCACAGGTGGGTTTCCCTGGTTACCACCGACTGTCACAGGAGGGCTGTCCCGGGGTACCATTGTCACAGGAGGGGTGTCCTTGGTTACCATGGTCACAGGTGGGTTTCCCTGGTTACCACCGACTGTCACAGGAGGGCTGTCCCTGGGTACCATTGTCACAGGAGGGGTGTCCTTGGTTACCATGGTCACAGGTGGGTTTCCCTGGTTACCACCGACTGTCAGAGATGCGTCTCCCTGATAACCACGGTCACAGGAGAGGTGTCCTTGGTTACCAGTGACAGTGGGTAGGGGTGTCCTTGGTTACCATGGTCACAGGTGTGTTTCCCTGGTTACCACCGACTGTCACAGGAGGGCTGTCCGTGGGTACCATTGTCACAGAGGGGTGTCCTTGGTTACCATGGTCACAGGTTGGTTTCCCTGGTTACCACCGACTGTCAGAGATGCGTCTCCCTGGTTACCACCGACTGTCACAGGCCGGTGTCCCTGGGCACTGTGAATGTCACAGGTGGTTTTCCCTGGTTACCACCGACTGTCAGAGATGCGTCTCCCTGATAACCACGGTCACAGGAGAGGTGTCCTTGGTTACCAGTGACTGTGGGTAGGGGTGTCCTTGGTTACCATGGTCACAGGTGGGTTTCCCTGGTTACCACCGACTGACACAGGAGGGCTGTCCCCGGGTACCATTGTCACAGGAGGGGTGTCCTTGGTTACCATGGTCACAGGTGGGTTTCCCTGGTTACCACCGACTGTCAGAAATGCGTCTCCCTGATAACCACGGTCACAGGAGAGGTGTCCTTGGTTACCAGTGACAGTGGGTAGGGGTGTCCTTGGTTACCATGGTCACAGGTGGGTTTCCCTGGTTACCGCCGACTGTCAGAGATGCGTCTCCCTGGTTACAACCGACTGTCAAAGGACGGCTGTCCCTGGGTTCCATTGTCACAGGAGGGGTGTCCTTGGTTACCATGGTCACAGGTGGGTTTCCCTGGTTACCACCGACTGTCACAGGAGGGCTGTCCCTTGGTACCATTGTCACAGGAGGGGTGTCCTTGGTTACCATGGTCACAGGTGGGTTTCCCTGGTTACCACCGAATGTCAGAGATGCGTCTCCCTGATAACCATGGTCACAGGAGAAGTGTCCTTGGTTACCAGTGACAGTGGGTAGGGGTGTCCTTGGTTACCATGGTCACAGGTGTGTTTCCCTGGTTACCACCGACTGTCACAGGAGGGCTGTCCCTGGGTACCATTGTCACAGAGGGGTGTCCTTGGTTACCATGGTCACAGGTGGGTTTCCCTGGTTACCACCGACTGTCAGAGATGCGTCTCCCTGATAACCACGGTCACAGGAGAGGTGTCCTTGGTTACCAGTGACTGTGGGTAGGGGTGTCCTTGGTTACCATGGTCACAGGTGGGTTTCCCTGGTTACCACCGACTGTCACAGGAGGGCTGTCCCTGGGTACCATTGTCACAGAGGGGTGTCCTTGGTTACCATGGTCACAGGTGGGTTTCCCTGGTTACCACCGACTGTCAGAGATGCGTCTCCCTGGTTACCACCGACTGTCACAGGCCGGTGTCCCTGGGCACTGTGAATGTCACAGGTGGGTTTCCCTGGTTACCACCGACTGTCACAGGATGGCTGTCCCTGGGTACCATTGTCACAGGAGGGGTGTCATTGGTTACCATGGTCACAGGTGGGTTTCCCTGGTTACCACCGACTGTCACAGGAGGGCTGTCCCGGGGTACCATTGTCACAGGAGGGGTGTCCTTGGTTACCATGGTCACAGGTGGGTTTCCCTGGTTACCACCGACTGTCACAGGAGGGCTGTCCCTGGTACCATTGTGACAGGAGGGGTGTCCTTGGTTACCACTGGCACAGGAGTTGTGTCCCTGGTTACCACTGACTGTCACAGGAAGGGTGTCCTTGGTTACCATGGTCGCAGGTGGGTTTCCCTGGTTCCCACTGACTGTCAGAGATGCGTGTCCCTGGTTACCACCGACTGTCATATATGCGTGTCCCTGGTAACCACGGTCACAGGAGAGGTGTCCGTGGTTACCAGTGACTGTCATAGTAGGTGGGTCCTTGGTTACCATGGCGACAGGTGGGTTTCCCTGGTTACCACTGACTGTCAGAGATGCGTGTCCCTGGTTACCACCGACTGTCATATGTGCGTGTCCCTGGTAGCCACGGTCACAGGAGAGGTGTCCGTGGTTACCAGTGACTGTCACAGTAGGTGTGTCCTTGGTTACCATGGTCACAGGTGGGTTTCCGTGGTTACCACCGACTGTCAGAGATGCGTGTCCCTGGTTACCACTGACTGTCACAGGACGGTGTCCCTGGGCACTGTGAATGTCACAGGTGGGTTTCCCTGGTTACCACCGACTGTCACAGGACGGCTGTCCCTGGGTACCATTGTCACAGGAGGGGTGTCCTTGGTTACCATGGTCACAGGTGGGTTTCCCTGGTTACCACCGACTGTCACAAGAGGGCTCTCCCTGGGTACCATTGTCACAGGAGGGGTGTCCTTGGTTACCATGGTCACAGGTGGGATTCCCTGGTTATCACCGACTGTCAGAGATGCGTCTCCCTGATAACCACGGTCACAGGAGAGGTGTCCTTGGTTACCAGTGACAGTGGGTAGGGGTGTCCTTGGTTACCATGGTCACAGGTGTGTTTCCCTGGTTACCACCGACTGTCACAGGAGGGCTGTCCCTGGGTACCATTGTCACAGAGGGGTGTCCTTGGTTACCATGGTCACAGGTGGGTTTCCCTGGTTACCACCGACTGTCAGAGATGCGTCTCCCTGGTTACCACCGACTGTCACAGGCCGGTGTCCCTGGGCACTGTGAATGTCACAGGTGGGTTGCCCTGGTTACCACCGACTGTCAGAGATGCGTCTCCCTGATAACCACGGTCACAGGAGAGGTGTCCTTGGTTACCAGTGACAGTGGGTAGGGGTGTCCTTGGTTACCATGGTCACAGGTGTGTTTCCTGGTTACCACCGACTGTCACAGGAGGGCTGTCCCTGGGTACCATTGTCACAGAGGGGTGTCCTTGGTTACCATGGTCACAGGTGGGTTTCCCTGGTTACCACCGACTGTCAGAGATGCGTGTCCCTGGTTACTACCGACTGTCACAGGCCGGTGTCCCTGGGCACTGTGAATGTCACAGGTGGGTTTCCCTGGTTACCACCGACTGTCACAGGAGGGCTGTCCCTTGGTACCATTGTCACAGGAGGGGTGTCCTTGGTTACCATGGTCACAGGTGGGTTTCCCTGGTTACCACCGAATGTCAGAGATGCGTCTCCCTGATAACCATGGTCACAGGAGAAGTGTCCTTGGTTACCAGTGACAGTGGGTAGGGGTGTCCTTGGTTACCATGGTCACAGGTGTGTTTCCCTGGTTACCACCGACTGTCACAGGAGGGCTGTCCCTGGGTACCATTGTCACAGAGGGGTGTCCTTGGTTACCATGGTCACAGGTGGGTTTCCCTGGTTACCACCGACTGTCAGAGATGCGTCTCCCTGGTTACCACCGACTGTCACAGGCCGGTGTCCCTGGGCACTGTGAATGTCACAGGTGGGTTTCCCTGGTTACCACCGACTGTCAGAGATGCGTCTCCCTGATAACCACGGTCACAGGAGAGGTGTCCTTGGTTACCAGTGACAGTGGGTAGGGGTGTCCTTGGTTACCATGGTCACAGGTGTGTTTCCCTGGTTACCACCGACTGTCACAGGAGGGCTGTCCCTGGGTACCATTGTCACTGAGGGGTGTCCTTGGTTACCATGGTCACAGGTTGGTTTCCCTGGTTACCACCGACTGTCAGAGATGCGTCTCCCTGGTTACCACCGACTGTCACAGGCCGGTGTCCCTGGGCACTGTGAATGTCACAGGTGGGTTTCCCTGGTTACCACCGACTGTCACAGGATGGCTGTCCCTGGGTACCATTGTCACAGGAGGGGTGTCATTGGTTACCATGGTCACAGGTGGGTTTCCCTGGTTACCACCGACTGTCACAGGAGGGCTGTCCCGGGGTACCATTGTCACAGGAGGGGTGTCCTTGGTTACCATGGTCACAGGTGGGTTTCCCTGGTTACCACCGACTGTCACAGGAGGGCTGTCCCTGGTACCATTGTGACAGGAGGGGTGTCCTTGGTTACCACTGGCACAGGAGGTGTGTCCCTGGTTACCACTGACTGTCACAGGAAGGGTGTCCTTGGTTACCATGGTCGCAGGTGGGTTTCCCTGGTTACCACTGACTGTCAGAGATGCGTGTCCCTGCTTACTACCGACTGTCATATATGCGTGTCCCTGGTAACCACGGTCACAGGAGAGGTGTCCGTGGTTACCAGTGACTGTCATAGTAGGTGGGTCCTTGGTTACCATGGCGACAGGTGGGTTTCCCTGGTTACCACTGACTGTCAGAGATGCGTGTCCCTGGTTACCACCGACTGTCATATATGCGTGTCCCTGGTAACCACGGTCACAGGAGAGGTGTCCGTGGTTACCAGTGACTGTCATAGTAGGTGGGTCCTTGGTTACCATGGCGACAGGTGGGTTTCCCTGGTTACCACTGACTGTCAGAGATGCGTGTCCCTGGTTACCACCGACTGTCATATGTGCGTGTCCCTGGTAGCCACGGTCACAGGAGAGGTGTCCGTGGTTACCAGTGACTGTCACAGTAGGTGTGTCCTTGGTTACCATGGTCACAGGTGGGTTTCCGTGGTTACCACCGACTGTCAGAGATGCGTGTCCCTGGTTACCACTGACTGTCACAGGACGGTGTCCCTGGGCACTGTGAATGTCACAGGTGGGTTTCCCTGGTTACCACCGACTGTCACAGGACGGCTGTCCCTGGGTACCATTGTCACAGGAGGGGTGTCCTTGGTTACCATGGTCACAGGTGGGTTTCCCTGGTTACCACCGACTGTCACAAGAGGGCTCTCCCTGGGTACCATTGTCACAGGAGGGGTGTCCTTGGTTACCATGGTCACAGGTGGGATTCCCTGGTTATCACCGACTGTCAGAGATGCGTCTCCCTGATAACCACGGTCACAGGAGAGGTGTCCTTGGTTACCAGTGACAGTGGGTAGGGGTGTCCTTGGTTACCATGGTCACAGGTGTGTTTCCCTGGTTACCACCGACTGTCACAGGAGGGCTGTCCCTGGGTACCATTGTCACAGAGGGGTGTCCTTGGTTACCATGGTCACAGGTGGGTTTCCCTGGTTACCACCGACTGTCAGAGATGCGTCTCCCTGGTTACCACCGACTGTCACAGGCCGGTGTCCCTGGGCACTGTGAATGTCACAGGTGGGTTGCCCTGGTTACCACCGACTGTCAGAGATGCGTCTCCCTGATAACCACGGTCACAGGAGAGGTGTCCTTGGTTACCAGTGACAGTGGGTAGGGGTGTCCTTGGTTACCATGGTCACAGGTGTGTTTCCTGGTTACCACCGACTGTCACAGGAGGGCTGTCCCTGGGTACCATTGTCACAGAGGGGTGTCCTTGGTTACCATGGTCACAGGTGGGTTTCCCTGGTTACCACCGACTGTCAGAGATGCGTGTCCCTGGTTACTACCGACTGTCACAGGCCGGTGTCCCTGGGCACAGTGAATGTCACAGGTGGGTTTCCCTGGTTACCACCGACTGTCACAGGAGGGCTGTCCCTTGGTACCATTGTCACAGGAGGGGTGTCCTTGGTTACCATGGTCACAGGTGGGTTTCCCTGGTTACCACCGAATGTCAGAGATGCGTCTCCCTGATAACCATGGTCACAGGAGAAGTGTCCTTGGTTACCAGTGACAGTGGGTAGGGGTGTCCTTGGTTACCATGGTCACAGGTGTGTTTCCCTGGTTACCACCGACTGTCACAGGAGGGCTGTCCCTGGGTACCATTGTCACAGAGGGGTGTCCTTGGTTACCATGGTCACAGGTGGGTTTCCCTGGTTACCACCGACTGTCAGAGATGCGTCTCCCTGGTTACCACCGACTGTCACAGGCCGGTGTCCCTGGGCACTGTGAATGTCACAGGTGGGTTTCCCTGGTTACCACCGACTGTCAGAGATGCGTCTCCCTGATAACCACGGTCACAGCAGAGGTGTCCTTGGTTACCAGTGACAGTGGGTAGGGGTGTCCTTGGTTACCATGGTCACAGGTGTGTTTCCCTGGTTACCACCGACTGTCACAGGAGGGCTGTCCCTGGGTACCATTGTCACTGAGGGGTGTCCTTGGTTACCATGGTCACAGGTTGGTTTCCCTGGTTACCACCGACTGTCAGAGATGCGTCTCCCTGGTTACCACCGACTGTCACAGGCCGGTGTCCCTGGGCACTGTGAATGTCACAGGTGGGTTTCCCTGGTTACCACCGACTGTCACAGGATGGCTGTCCCTGGGTACCATTGTCACAGGAGGGGTGTCATTGGTTACCATGGTCACAGGTGGGTTTCCCTGGTTACCACCGACTGTCACAGGAGGGCTGTCCCGGGGTACCATTGTCACAGGAGGGGTGTCCTTGGTTACCATGGTCACAGGTGGGTTTCCCTGGTTACCACCGACTGTCACAGGAGGGCTGTCCCTGGTACCATTGTGACAGGAGGGGTGTCCTTGGTTACCACTGGCACAGGAGGTGTGTCCCTGGTTACCACTGACTGTCACAGGAAGGGTGTCCTTGGTTACCATGGTCGCAGGTGGGTTTCCCTGGTTACCACTGACTGTCAGAGATGCGTGTCCCTGCTTACTACCGACTGTCATATATGCGTGTCCCTGGTAACCACGGTCACAGGAGAGGTGTCCGTGGTTACCAGTGACTGTCATAGTAGGTGGGTCCTTGGTTACCATGGCGACAGGTGGGTTTCCCTGGTTACCACTGACTGTCAGAGATGCGTGTCCCTGGTTACCACCGACTGTCATATGTGCGTGTCCCTGGTAGCCACGGTCACAGGAGAGGTGTCCGTGGTTACCAGTGACTGTCACAGTAGGTGTGTCCTTGGTTACCATGGTCACAGGTGGGTTTCCCTGGTTACCACCGACTGTCAGAGATGCGTGTCCCTGGTTACCACTGACTGTCACAGGACGGTGTCCCTGGGCACTGTGAATGTCACAGGTGGGTTTCCCTGGTTACCACCGACTGTCACAGGACGGCTGTCCCTGGGTACCATTGTCACAGGAGGGGTGTCCTTGGTTACCATGGTCACAGGTGGGTTTCCCTGGTTACCACCGACTGTCACAAGAGGGCTCTCCCTGGGTACCATTGTCACAGGAGGGGTGTCCTTGGTTACCATGGTCACAGGTGGGATTCCCTGGTTATCACCGACTGTCAGAGATGCGTCTCCCTGATAACCACGGTCACAGGAGAGGTGTCCTTGGTTACCAGTGACAGTGGGTAGGGGTGTCCTTGGTTACCATGGTCACAGGTGTGTTTCCTTGGTTACCACCGACTGTCACAGGAGGGCTGTCCCTGGGTACCATTGTCACAGAGGGGTGTCCTTGGTTACCATGGTCACAGGTGGGTTTCCCTGGTTACCACCGACTGTCAGAGATGCGTCTCCCTGGTTACCACCGACTGTCACAGGCCGGTGTCCCTGGGCACTGTGAATGTCACAGGTGGGTTGCCCTGGTTACCACCGACTGTCAGAGATGCGTCTCCCTGATAACCACGGTCACAGGAGAGGTGTCCTTGGTTACCAGTGACAGTGGGTAGGGGTGTCCTTGGTTACCATGGTCACAGGTGTGTTTCCTGGTTACCACCGACTGTCACAGGAGGGCTGTCCCTGGGTACCATTGACACAGAGGGGTGTCCTTGGTTACCATGGTCACAGGTGGGTTTCCCTGGTTACCACCGACTGTCAGAGATGCGTGTCCCTGGTTAACACCGACTGTCACAGGCCGGTGTCCCTGGGCACTGTGAATGTCACAGGTGGGTTTCCCTGGTTACCACCGACTGTCACAGGAGGGCTGTCCCGGGGTACCATTGTCACAGGAGGGGTGTCCTTGGTTACCATGGTCACAGGTGGGTTTCCCTGGTTACCACCGACTGTCACAGGAGGGCTGTCCCTGGGTACCATTGTCACAGGAGGGGTGTCCTTGGTTACCATGGTCACAGGTGGGTTTCCCTGGTTAACACCGACTGTCAGAGATGCGTCTCCCTGATAACCACGGTCACAGGAGAGGTGTCCTTGGTTACCAGTGACTGTGGGTAGGGGTGTCCTTGGTTACCATGGTCACAGGTGTGTTTCCCTGGTTACCACCGACTGTCACAGGAGGGCTGTCCGTGGGTACCATTGTCACAGAGGGGTGTCCTTGGTTACCATGGTCACAGGTTGGTTTCCCTGGTTACCACCGACTGTCAGAGATGCGTCTCCCTGGTTACCACCGACTGTCACAGGCCGGTGTCCCTGGGCACTGTGAATGTCACAGGTGGTTTTCCCTGGTTACCACCGACTGTCAGAGATGCGTCTCCCTGATAACCACGGTCACAGGAGAGGTGTCCTTGGTTACCAGTGACTGTGGGTAGGGGTGTCCTTGGTTACCATGGTCACAGGTGGGTTTCCCTGGTTACCACCGACTGTCACAGGAGGGCTGTCCCTGGGTACCATTGTCACAGGAGGGGTGTCCTTGGTTACCATGGTCACAGGTGGGTTTCCCTGGTTACCACCGACTGTCAGAGATGCGTCTCCCTGATAACCACGGTCACAGGAGAGGTGTCCTTGGTTACCAGTGACAGTGGGTAGGGGTGTCCTTGGTTACCATGGTCACAGGTGTGTTTCCCTGGTTACCACCGACTGCCACAGGAGGGCTGTCCCTGGGTACCATTGTCACAGAGGGGTGTCCTTGGTTACCATGGTCACAGGTGGGTTTCCCTGGTTACCACCGACTGTCAGAGATGCGTCTCCCTGATAACCACGGTCACAGGAGAGGTGTCCTTGGTTACCAGTGACAGTGGGTAGGGGTGTCCTTGGTTTCCATGGTCACAGGTGTGTTTCCCTGGTTACCACCGACTGCCACAGGAGGGCTGTCCCTGGGTACCATTGTCACAGAGGGGTGTCCTTGGTTACCATGGTCACAGGTGGGTTTCCCTGGTTACCACCGACTGTCAGAGATGCGTCTCCCTGGTTACCACCGACTGTCACAGGCCGGTGTCCCTGGGCACTGTGAATGTCACAGGTGGGTTTCCCTGGTTACCACCGACTGTAAGAGATGCGTCTCCCTGATAACCATGGTCACAGGAGAGGTGTCCTTGGTTAACAGTGACTGTGGGTAGGGGTGTCCTTGGTTACCACTGGCACAGGAGGTGTGTCCCTGGTTACCACTGACTGTCACAGGAGGGGTGTCCTTGGTTACCATGGTCGCAGGTGGGTTTCCCTGGTTACCACTGACTGTCAGAGATGCGTGTCCCTGGTTACCACCGACTGTCATATGTGCGTGTCCTGGTAACCACGGTCACAGGAGAGGTGTCCTTGGTTACCAGTGACTGTGGGTAGGGGTTTCCTTGGTTAACTTGGTCACAGGTGGTTTTCCCTGGTTACCACTGACTGTCAGAGATGCGTGTCCCTGGTTACCACCGACTGTCATATGTGCGTGTCACTGGTAAACACGGTCACAGGAGAGGTGTCCGTGGTTACCAGTGACTGGCACAGTAGGTGTGTCCTTGGTTACCATGGTCACAGGTGTGTTTCCCTGGTTACCACCGACTGTCACAGGAGGGCTGTCCCTGGGTACCATTGTCACAGAGGGGTGTCCTTGGTTACCATGGTCACAGGTGGGTTTCCCTGGTTACCACCGACTGTCAGAGATGCGTGTCCCTGGTTACCACCGACTGTCACAGGCCGGTGTCCCTGGGCACTGTGAATGTCACAGGTGGGTTTCCCTGGTTACCACCGACTGTCACAGGATGGCTGTCCCTGGGTACCATTGTCACAGGAGGGGTGTCCTTGGTTACCATGGTCACAGGTGGGTTTCCCTGGTTACCACCGACTGTCACAGGAGGGCTGTCCCTGGGTACCATTGTCACAGGAGGGGTGTCCTTGGTTACCATGGTCACAGGTGGGTTTCCCTGGTTACCACCGACTGTCAGAGATGCGTCTCCCTGATAACCACGGTCACAGGAGAGGTGTCCTTGGTTACCAGTGACTGTGGGTAGGGGTGTCCTTGGTTACCACTGGCACAGGAGGTGTGTCCCTGGTTACCACTGACTGTCACAGGAGGGGTGTCCTTGGTTACCATGGTCGCAGGTGGGTTTCCCTGGTTACCACTGACTGTCAGAGATGCGTGTCCCTGGTTACCACCGACTGTCATATGTGCGTGTCGTGGTAACCACGGTCACAGGAGAGGTGTCCTTGGTTACCAGTGACTGTGGGTAGGGGTGTCCTTGGTTAACTTGTTCACAGGTGGGTTTCCCTGGTTACCACTGACTGTCAGAGATGCGTGTCCCTGGTTACCACCGACTGTCATATGTGCGTGTCCCTGGTAACCACAGTCACAGGAGAGGTGTCCGTGGTTACCAGTGACTGGCACAGTAGGTGTGTCCTTGGTTACCATGGTCACAGGTGGGTTTCCCTGGTTACCACCGACTGTCAGAGATGCGTGTCCCTGGTTACCACCGACTGTCACAGGCCGGTGTACCTGGGCACTTTGAATGTCACAGGTGAGTTTCCCTGATTACCACCGACTGTCACAGGAGGGCTGTCCCTGGGTACCATTGTCACAGGAGGGGTGTTCTTGGTTACCATGGTCACAGGTGTGTTTCCCTGGTTACCACTGACTGTCACAGGAGGGCTGTCCCTGGGTACCATTGTCACAGAGGGGTGTCCTTGGTTACCATGGTCACAGGTGGGTTTCCCTGGTTACCACCGACTGTCAGAGATGCGTCTTCCTGGTTACCACCGACTGTCACAGGACGGTGTCCCTGGGCACTGTGAATGTCACAGGTGGGTTTCCCTGGTTACCACCAACTGTCACAGGTGAGTGTACATGGTTACCACTGACTGTCACAGGAGGGCTGTCCCTGGGTACCATTGTGACAGGAGGGGTGTGCTTGGTTACCACTAGCTCAGGAGGTGTGTCCCTGGTTACCACGGACTGTCACAGGAGGGGTGTCCTTGGTTACCATGGTCGCAGGTGGGTTTCCCTGGTTACCACTGACTGTCAGAGATGCGTGTCCCTGGTTACCACCGACTGTCATATGTGCGTGTCCTGGTAACCACGGTCACAGGAGAGGTGTCCTTGGTTACCAGTGACTGTGGGTACGGGTGTCCTTGGTTACCATGTTCACAGGTGGTTTTCCCTGGTTACCACCGACTGTCACAGGAGGGCTGTCCCTGGGTACCGTTGTCACAGGAGGGGTGTCCTTGTTTAACATGGTCGCAGGTGGGTTTCCCTGGTTACCACTGACTGTCAGAGATGCGTGTCCCTCGTTACCACCTACTGTCACAGGCCGGTGTCCCTGGGCACTGTGAATGTCACAGGTGGGTTTCCCTGGTTACCACTGACTGTCAGAGATGCGTCTCCCGGATAACCACGGTCACAGGAGAGGTGTCCTTGGTTACCAGTGACAGTGGGTAGGGGTGTCCTTGGTTACCATGGTCACAGGTGTGTTTCCCTGGTTACCACCGACTGTCACAGGAGGGCTGTCCCTGGGTACCATTGTCACAGAGGGGTGTCCTTGGTTACCATGGTCACAGGTGGGTTTCCCTGGTTACCACCGACTGTCAGAGATGCGTCTCCCTGATTACCACCGACTGTCACAGGACGGCTGTCGCTGGGTTCCATTGTCACAGGAGGGGTGTCCTTGGTTACCATGGTCACAGGTGGGTTTCCCTGGTTACCACCGACTGTCACAGGAGGGCTGTCCCTTGGTACCATTGTCACAGGACGGGTGTCCTTGGTTACCATGGTCACAGGTGGGTTTCCCTGGTTACCACCGAATGTCAGAGAGGCGTCTCCCTGATAACCATGGTCACAGGAGAGGTGTCCTTGGTTACCAGTGACAGTGGGTAGGGGTGTCCTTGGTTACCATGGTCACAGGTGTGTTTCCCTGGTTACCACCGACTGTCACAGGAGGGCTGTCCCTGGGTACCGTTGTCACAGAGGGGTGTCCTTGGTTACCATGGTCACAGGTGGGTTTCCCTGGTTACCACCGACTGTCAGAGATTCGTCTCCCTGTTTACCACCGACTGTCACAGGCCGGTGTCCCTGGGCACTGTGAATGTCACAGGTGGGTTTCCCTGGTTACCACCGACTGTCAGAGATGCGTCTCCCTGATAACCACGGTCACAGGAGAGGTGTCCTTGGTTACCAGTGACTGTGGGTAGGGGTGTCCTTGGTTACCATGGTCACAGGTGTGTTTCCCTGGTTACCACCGACTGTCACAGGAGGGCTGTCCCTAGGTACCATTGTCACAGGAGGGGTGTCCTTGGTTACCATGGTCACAGGTGGGTTTCCCTGGTTACCACCGACTGTCACAGGCGGGCTGTCCCTGGTACCATTGTGACAGGAGGGGTGTCCTTGGTTACCACTGGCACAGGAGGTGTGTCCCTGGTTACCACTGACTGTCACAGGAAGGGTGTCCTTGGTTACCATGGTCGCAGGTGGGTTTCCCTGGTTACCACTGACTGTCATAGATGCGTGTCCCTGTTTACCACCGACTGTCATATATGCGTGTCCCTGGTAACCACGGTCACAGGAGAGGTGTCTGTGGTTACCAGTGACTGTCACAGTAGGTGGGTCCTTGGTTACCATGGCGACAGGTGGGTTTCCCTTGTTACCACCGACTGTCAGAGATGCGTGTCCCTGGTTACCACCGACTGTCATATGTGCGTGTCCGTGGTAGCCACGGTCACAGGAGAGGTGTCCGTGGTTACCAGTGACTGTCACAGTAGGTGTGTCCTTGGTTACCATGGTCACAGGTGGGTTTCCCTGGTTACCACCGACTGTCAGAGATGCGTGTCCCTGGTTACCACCGACTGTCACAGGCCGGTGTCCCTGGGCACTGTGAATGTCACAGGTGGGTTTCCCTGGTTACCACCGACTGTCACAGGATGGCTGTCCCTGGGTACCATTGTCACAGGAGGGGTGTCCTTGGTTACCATGGTCACAGGTGGGTTTCCCTGGTTACCACCGACTGTCACAGGAGGGCTGTCCCGGGGTACCATTGTCACAGGAGGGGTGTCCTTGGTTACCATGGTCACAGGTGGGTTTCCCTGGTTACCACCGACTGTCACAGGAGGGCTGTCCCTGGGTACCATTGTCACAGGAGGGGTGTCCTTGGTTACCATGGTCACAGGTGGGTTTCCCTGGTTACCACCGACTGTCAGAGATGCGTCTCCCTGATAACCACGGTCACAGGAGAGGTGTCCTTGGTTACCAGTGACAGTGGGTAGGGGTGTCCTTGGTTACCATGGTCACAGGTGTGTTTCCCTGGTTACCACCGACTGTCACAGGAGGGCTGTCCCTGGGTACCATTGTCACAGAGTGGTGTCCTTGGTTACCATGGTCACAGGTGGGTTTCCCTGGTTACCACCGACTGTCAGAGATGCGTCTCCCTGGTTACCACCGACTGTCACAGGCCGGTGTCCCTGGGCACTGTGAATGTCACAGGTGGGTTTCCCTGGTTACCACGACTGTCAGAGATGCGTCTCCCTGATAACCACGGTCACAGGAGAGGTGTCCTTGGTTACCAGTGAATGTGGGTAGGGGTGTCCTTGGTTACCACTGGCACAGGAGGTGTGTCCCTGGTTACCACTGACTGTCACAGGAGGGGTGTCCTTGGTTACCACGGTCGCAGGTGGGTTTCCCTGTTTACCATTGACTGTCAGAGATGCGTGTCCCTGGTTACCACCGACTGTCATATGTGCGTGTCCTGGTAACCACGGTCACAGGAGAGGTGTCCTTGGTTACCAGTGACTGTGGGTAGGGGTGTCCTTGGTTAACTTGTTCACAGGTGGGTTTCCCTGGTTACCACTGACTGTCAGAGCTGCGTGTCCCTGGTTAACACTGACTGTCATATGTGCGTGTCCCTGGTAACTACGGTCACAGGAGAGGTGTCCATGGTTACCAGTGACTGGCACAGTAGGTGTGTCCTTGGTTACCATGGTCACAGGTGTGTTTCCCTGGTTACCACCGACTGTCAGAGATGCGTGTCCCTGGTTACCACCGACTGTCACAGGCCGGTGTCCCTGGGCACTGTGAATGTCACAGGTGAGTTTCCCTGATTACCACCGACTGTCACAGGAGGGCTGTCCCTGGGTACCATTGTCACAGGAGGGGTGTCCTTGGTTACCACTGGCACAGGAGGTGTGTCCCTGGTTACCACTGACTGTCACAGGAGGGGTGTCCTTGGTTACCATGGTCGCAGGTGGGTTTCCCTGGTTACCACTGACTGTCAGAAATGCGTGTCCCTGGTTACCACCGACTGTCATATGTGCGTGTCCTGGTAACCACGGTCACAGGAGAGGTGTCCTTGGTTACCAGTGACTGTCATAGTAGGTGGGTCCTTGGTTACCATGGCGACAGGTGGGTTTCCCTGGTTACCACTGACTGTCAGAGATGCGTGTCCCTGGTTACCACCGACTGTCATATGTGCGTGTCCCTGGTAGCCACGGTCACAGGAGAGGTGTCCGTGGTTACCAGTGACTGTCACAGTAGGTGTGTCCTTGGTTACCATGGTCACAGGTGGGTTTCCCTGGTTACCACCGACTGTCAGAGATGCGTGTCCCTGGTTACCACTGACTGTCACAGGACGGTGTCCCTGGGCACTGTGAATGTCACAGGTGGGTTTCCCTGGTTACCACCGACTGTCACAGGACGGCTGTCCCTGGGTACCATTGTCACAGGAGGGGTGTCCTTGGTTACCATGGTCACAGGTGGGTTTCCCTGGTTACCACCGACTGTCACAAGAGGACTCTCCCTGGGTACCATTGTCACAGGAGGGGTGTCCTTGGTTACCATGGTCACAGGTGGGATTCCCTGGTTATCACCGACTGTCAGAGATGCGTCTCCCTGATAACCACGGTCACAGGAGAGGTGTCCTTGGTTACCAGTGACAGTGGGTAGGGGTGTCCTTGGTTACCATGGTCACAGGTGTGTTTCCTTGGTTACCACCGACTGTCACAGGAGGGCTGTCCCTGGGTACCATTGTCACAGAGGGGTGTCCTTGGTTACCATGGTCACAGGTGGGTTTCCCTGGTTACCACCGACTGTCAGAGATGCGTCTCCCTGGTTACCACCGACTGTCACAGGCCGGTGTCCCTGGGCACTGTGAATGTCACAGGTGGGTTGCCCTGGTTACCACCGACTGTCAGAGATGCGTCTCCCTGATAACCACGGTCACAGGAGAGGTGTCCTTGGTTACCAGTGACAGTGGGTAGGGGTGTCCTTGGTTACCATGGTCACAGGTGTGTTTCCTGGTTACCACCGACTGTCACAGGAGGGCTGTCCCTGGGTACCATTGTCACAGAGGGGTGTCCTTGGTTACCATGGTCACAGGTGGGTTTCCCTGGTTACCACCGACTGTCAGAGATGCGTGTCCCTGGTTACCACCGACTGTCACAGGCCGGTGTCCCTGGGCACTGTGAATGTCACAGGTGGGTTTCCCTGGTTACCACCGACTGTCACAGGAGGGCTGTCCCGGGGTACCATTGTCACAGGAGGGGTGTCCTTGGTTACCATGGTCACAGGTGGGTTTCCCTGGTTACCACCGACTGTCACAGGAGGGCTGTCCCTGGGTACCATTGTCACAGGAGGGGTGTCCTTGGTTACCATGGTCACAGGTGGGTTTCCCTGTTTACCACCGACTGTCAGAGATGCGTCTCCCTGATAACCACGGTCACAGGAGAGGTGTCCTTGGTTACCAGTGACAGTGGGTAGGGGTGTCCTTGGTTACCATGGTCACAGGTGTGTTTCCCTGGTTACCACCGACTGTCACAGGAGGGCTGTCCGTGGGTACCATTGTCACAGAGGGGTGTCCTTGGTTACCATGGTCACAGGTTGGTTTCCCTGGTTACCACCGACTGTCAGAGATGCGTCTCCCTGGTTACCACCGACTGTCACAGGCCGGTGTCCCTGGGCACTGTGAATGTCACAGGTGGGTTTCCCTGGTTACCACCGACTGTCACAGGATGGCTGTCCCTGGGTACCATTGTCACAGGAGGGGTGTCCTTGGTTACCATGGTCACAGGTGGGTTTCCCTGGTTACCACCGACTGTCACAGGAGGGCTGTCCCGGGGTACCATTGTCACAGGAGGGGTGTCCTTGGTTACCATGGTCACAGGTGGGTTTCCCTGGTTACCACCGACTGTCACAGGAGGGCTGTCCCTGGGTACCATTGTCACAGGAGGGGTGTCCTTGGTTACCATGGTCACAGGTGGGTTTCCCTGGTTACCAACGACTGTCAGAGATGCGTCTCCCTGATAACCACGGTCACAGGAGAGGTGTCCTTGGTTACCAGTGACAGTGGGTAGGGGTGTCCTTGGTTACCATGGTCACAGGTGGGTTTCCCTGGTTACCACCGACTGTAAGAGATGCGTCTCCCTGATAACCACGGTCACAGGAGAGGTGTCCTTGGTTAACAGTGACTGTGGGTAGGGGTGTCCTTGGTTACCACTGGCACAGGAGGTGTGTCCCTTGTTACCACTGACTGTCACAGGAGGGGTGTCCTTGGTTACCATGGTCGCAGGTGGGTTTCCCTGGTTACCACTGACTGTCAGAGATGCGTGTCCCTGGTTACCACCGACTGTCATATGTGCGTGTCCTGGTAACCACGGTCACAGGAGAGGTGTCCTTGGTTACCAGTGACTGTGGGTAGGGGTTTCCTTGGTTAACTTGGTCACAGGTGGTTTTCCCTGGTTACCACTGACTGTCAGAGATGCGTGTCCCTGGTTACCACCGACTGTCATATGTGCGTGTCACTGGTAAACACGGTCACAGGAGAGGTGTCCGTGGTTACCAGTGACTGGCACAGTAGGTGTGTCCTTGGTTACCATGGTCACAGGTGTGTTTCCCTGGTTACCACCGACTGTCACAGGAGGGCTGTCCCTGGGTACCATTGTCACAGAGGGGTGTCCTTGGTTACCATGGTCACAGGTGGGTTTCCCTGGTTACCACCGACTGTCAGAGATGCGTGTCCCTGGTTACCACCGACTGTCACAGGCCGGTGTCCCTGGGCACTGTGAATGTCACAGGTGGGTTTCCCTGGTTACCACCGACTGTCACAGGATGGCTGTCCCTGGGTACCATTGTCACAGGAGGGGTGTCCTTGGTTACCATGGTCACAGGTGGGTTTCCCTGGTTACCACCGACTGTCACAGGAGGGCTGTCCCTGGGTACCATTGTCACAGGAGGGGTGTCCTTGGTTACCATGGTCACAGGTGGGTTTCCCTGGTTACCACCGACTGTCAGAGATGCGTCTCCCTGATAACCACGGTCACAGGAGAGGTGTCCTTGGTTACCAGTGACTGTGGGTAGGGGTGTCCTTGGTTATCACTGGCACAGGAGGTGTGTCCCTGGTTACCACTGACTGTCACAGGAGGGGTGTCCTTGGTTACCATGGTCGCAGGTGGGTTTCCCTGGTTACCACTGACTGTCAGAGATGCGTGTCCCTGGTTACCACCGACTGTCATATGTGCGTGTCGTGGTAACCACGGTCACAGGAGAGGTGTCCTTGGTTACCAGTGACTGTGGGTAGGGGTGTCCTTGGTTAACTTGTTCACAGGTGGGTTTCCCTGGTTACCACTGACTGTCAGAGATGCGTGTCCCTGGTTACCACCGACTGTCATATGTGCGTGTCCCTGGTAACCACAGTCACAGGAGAGGTGTCCGTGGTTACCAGTGACTGGCACAGTAGGTGTGTCCTTGCTTACCATGGTCACAGGTGGGTTTCCCTGGTTACCACCGACTGTCAGAGATGCGTGTCCCTGGTTACGACCGACTGTCACAGGCCAGTGTACCTGGGCACTTTGAATGTCACAGGTGAGTTTCCCTGATTACCACCGACTGTCACAGGAGGGCTGTCCCTGGGTACCATTGTCACAGGAGGGGTGTTCTTGGTTACCATGGTCACAGGTGTGTTTCCCTGGTTACCACTGACTGTCACAGGAGGGCTGTCCCTGGGTACCATTGTCACAGAGGGGTGTCCTTGGTTACCATGGTCACAGGTGGGTTTCCCTGGTTACCACCGACTGTCAGAGATGCGTCTTCCTGGTTACCACCGACTGTCACAGGCCGGTGTCCCTGGGCACTGTGAATGTCACAGGTGGGTTTCCCTGGTTACCACCAACTGTCACAGGTGAGTGTACATGGTTACCACTGACTGTCACAGGAGGGCTGTCCCTGGGTACCATTGTGACAGGAGGGGTGTGCTTGGTTACCACTAGCTCAGGAAGTGTGTCCCTGGTTACCACTGACTGTCACAGGAGGGGTGTCCTTGGTTACCATGGTCGCAGGTGGGTTTCCCTGGTTACCACTGACTGTCAGAGATGCGTGTCCCTGGTTACCACCGACTGTCATATGTGCGTGTCCTGGTAACCACGGTCACAGGAGAGGTGTCCTTGGTTACCAGTGACTGTGGGTAGGGGTGTCCTTGGTTACCATGGTCACAGGTGTGTTTCCCTGGTTACCGCCGACTGTCAGAGATGCGTCTCCCTGGTTACAACCGACTGTCAAAGGACGGCTGTCCCTGGGTTCCATTGTCACAGGAGGGGTGTCCTTGGTTACCATGGTCACAGGTGGGTTTCCCTGGTTACCACCGACTGTCACAGGAGGGCTGTCCCTTGGTACCATTGTCACAGGAGGGGTGTCCTTGGTTACCATGGTCACAGGTGGGTTTCCCTGGTTACCACCGAATGTCAGAGATGCGTCTCCCTGATAACCATGGTCACAGGAGAAGTGTCCTTGGTTACCAGTGACAGTGGGTAGGGGTGTCCTTGGTTACCATGGTCACAGGTGTGTTTCCCTGGTTACCACCGACTGTCACAGGAGGGCTGTCCCTGGGTACCATTGTCACAGAGGGGTGTCCTTGGTTACCATGGTCACAGGTGGGTTTCCCTGGTTACCACCGACTGTCAGAGATGCGTCTCCCTGATAACCACGGTCACAGGAGAGGTGTCCTTGGTTACCAGTGACTGTGGGTAGGGGTGTCCTTGGTTACCATGTTCACAGGTGGTTTTCCCTGGTTACCACCGACTGTCACAGGAGGGCTGTCCCTGGGTACCGTTGTCACAGGAGGGGTGTCCTTGTTTAACATGGTCGCAGGTGGGTTTCCCTGGTTACCACTGACTGTCAGAGATGCGTGTCCCTCGTTACCACCTACTGTCACAGGCCGGTGTCCCTGGGCACTGTGAATGTCACAGGTGGGTTTCCCTGGTTACCACTGACTGTCAGAGATGCGTCTCCCTGATAACCACGGTCACAGGAGAGGTGTCCTTGGTTACCAGTGACAGTGGGTAGGGGTGTCCTTGGTTACCATGGTCACAGGTGTGTTTCCCTGGTTACCACCGACTGTCACAGGAGGGCTGTCCCTGGGTACCATTGTCACAGAGGGGTGTCCTTGGTTACCATGGTCACAGGTGGGTTTCCCTGGTTACCACCGACTGTCAGAGATGCGTCTCCCTGATTACCACCGACTGTCACAGGACGGCTGTCCCTGGGTTCCATTGTCACAGGAGGGGTGTCCTTGGTTACCATGGTCACAGGTGGGTTTCCCTGGTTACCACCGACTGTCACAGGAGGGCTGTCCCTTGGTACCATTGTCACAGGACGGGTGTCCTTGGTTACCATGGTCACAGGTGGGTTTCCCTGGTTACCACCGAATGTCAGAGAGGCGTCTCCCTGATAACCATGGTCACAGGAGAGGTGTCCTTGGTTACCAGTGACAGTGGGTAGGGGTGTCCTTGGTTACCATGGTCACAGGTGTGTTTCCCTGGTTACCACCGACTGTCACAGGAGGGCTGTCCCTGGGTACCGTTGTCACAGAGGGGTGTCCTTGGTTACCATGGTCACAGGTGGGTTTCCCTGGTTACCACCGACTGTCAGAGATTCGTCTCCCTGTTTACCACCGACTGTCACAGGCCGGTGTCCCTGGGCACTGTGAATGTCACAGGTGGGTTTCCCTGGTTACCACCGACTGTCAGAGATGCGTCTCCCTGATAACCACGGTCACAGGTGAGGTGTCCTTGGTTACCAGTGACTGTGGGTAGGGGTGTCCTTGGTTACCATGGTCACAGGTGTGTTTCCCTGGTTACCACCGACTGTCACAGGAGGGCTGTCCCTGGGTACCATTGTCACAGGAGGGGTGTCCTTGGTTACCATGGTCACAGGTGGGTTTCCCTGGTTACCACCGACTGTCACAGGCGGGCTGTCCCTGGTACCATTGTGACAGGAGGGGTGTCCTTGGTTACCACTGGCACAGGAGGTGTGTCCCTGGTTACCACTGACTGTCACAGGAAGGGTGTCCTTGGTTACCATGGTCGCAGGTGGGTTTCCCTGGTTACCACTGACTGTCATAGATGCGTGTCCCTGTTTACCACCGACTGTCATATATGCGTGTCCCTGGTAACCACGGTCACAGGAGAGGTGTCTGTGGTTACCAGTGACTGTCACAGTAGGTGGGTCCTTGGTTACCATGGCGACAGGTGGGTTTCCCTTGTTACCACCGACTGTCAGAGATGCGTGTCCCTGGTTACCACCGACTGTCATATGTGCGTGTCCGTGGTAGCCACGGTCACAGGAGAGGTGTCCGTGGTTACCAGTGACTGTCACAGTAGGTGTGTCCTTGGTTACCATGGTCACAGGTGGGTTTCCCTGGTTACCACCGACTGTCAGAGATGCGTGTCCCTGGTTACCACCGACTGTCACAGGCCGGTATCCCTGGGCACTGTGAATGTCACAGGTGGGTTTCCCTGGTTACCACCGACTGTCACAGGATGGCTGTCCCTGGGTACCATTGTCACAGGAGGGGTGTCCTTGGTTACCATGGTCACAGGTGGGTTTCCCTGGTTACCACCGACTGTCACAGGAGGGCTGTCCCGGGGTACCATTGTCACAGGAGGGGTGTCCTTGGTTACCATGGTCACAGGTGGGTTTCCCTGGTTACCACCGACTGTCACAGGAGGGCTGTCCCTGGGTACCATTGTCACAGGAGGGGTGTCCTTGGTTACCATGGTCACAGGTGGGTTTCCCTGGTTACCACCGACTGTCAGAGATGCGTCTCCCTGATAACCACGGTCACAGGAGAGGTGTCCTTGGTTACCAGTGACAGTGGGTAGGGGTGTCCTTGGTTACCATGGTCACAGGTGTGTTTCCCTGGTTACCACCGACTGTCACAGGAGGGCTGTCCCTGGGTACCATTGTCACAGAGTGGTGTCCTTGGTTACCATGGTCACAGGTGGGTTTCCCTGGTTACCACCGACTGTCAGAGATGCGTCTCCCTGGTTACCACCGACTGTCACAGGCCGGTGTCCCTGGGCACTGTGAATGTCACAGGTGGGTTTCCCTGGTTACCACCGACTGTCAGAGATGCGTCTCCCTGATAACCACGGTCACAGGAGAGGTGTCCTTGGTTACCAGTGAATGTGGGTAGGGGTGTCCTTGGTTACCACTGGCACAGGAGGTGTGTCCCTGGTTACCACTGACTGTCACAGGAGGGGTGTCCTTGGTTACCACGGTCGCAGGTGGGTTTCCCTGGTTACCATTGACTGTCAGAGATGCGTGTCCCTGGTTACCACCGACTGTCATATGTGCGTGTCCTGGTAACCACGGTCACAGGAGAGGTGTCCTTGGTTACCAGTGACTGTGGGTAGGGGTGTCCTTGGTTAACTTGTTCACAGGTGGGTTTCCCTGGTTACCACTGACTGTCAGAGATGCGTGTCCCTGGATAACACTGACTGTCATATGTGCGTGTCCCTGGTAACCACGGTCACAGGAGAGGTGTCCATGGTTACCAGTGACTGGCACAGTAGGTGTGTCCTTGGTTACCATGGTCACAGGTGTGTTTCCCTGGTTACCACCGACTGTCAGAGATGCGTGTCCCTGGTTACCACCGACTGTCACAAGCCGGTGTCCCTGGGCACTGTGAATGTCACAGGTGAGTTTCCCTGATTACCACCGACTGTCACAGGAGGGCTGTCCCTGGGTACCATTGTCACAGGAGGGGTGTCCTTGGTTACCACTGGCACAGGAGGTGTGTCCCTGGTTACCACTGACTGTCACAGGAGGGGTGTCCTTGGTTACCATGGTCGCAGGTGGGTTTCCCTGGTTACCACTGACTGTCAGAAATGCGTGTCCCTGGTTACCACCGACTGTCATATGTGCGTGTCCTGGTAACCACGGTCACAGGAGAGGTGTCCTTGGTTACCAGTGACTGTGGGTAGGGGTGTCCTTGGTTACCATGGTCACAGGTGGGTTTCCCTGGTTACCACCGACTGTCACAGGAGGGCTGTCCCTGGGTACCATTGTCACAGGAGGGGTGTCCTTGGTTACCATGGTCACAGGTGGGTTTCCCTGGTTACCACCGACTGTCACAGGAGGGCTGTCCCTGGGTACCATTGTCATAGGAGGGGTGTCCTTGGTTACCATGGTCGCAGGTGGGTTTCCCTGGTTACCACTGACTGTCAGAGATGCGTGTCCCTGGTTACCACCGACTGTCATATATGCGTGTCCCTGGTAACCACGGTCACAGGAGAGGTGTCCGTGGTTACCAGTGACTGTCACAGTAGGTGGGTCCTTGGTTAACATGGCGACAGTTGGGTTTCCCTGGTTACCACCGACTGTCAGAGATGCGTGTCCCTGGTTACCACCGACTGTCACAGGCCGGTGTCCCTGGGAAATGGGAATGTCACAGGTGGGTTTCCCTGGTTACCACCGACTGTCACAGGTGAGTGTACATGGTTACCACTGACTGTCACAGGAGGGCTGTCCCTGGGTACCATTGTGACAGGAGGGGTGTCCTTGGTTACCACTGGCACAGGAGGTGTGTCCCTGGTTACCACCGACTGTCACAGGATGGCTGTCCCTGGGTACCATTGTCACAGGAGGGGTGTCCTTGGTTACCATGGTCACAGGTGGGTTTCCCTGGTTACCACCGACTGTCACAGGAGGGCTGTCCATGGATACCATTGTCACAGGAGGGGTGTCCTTTGTTACCATGGTCACAGGTGGGTTTCCCTGCTTACCACCGACTGTCAGAAATATGTGTCCCTGGTTACCACCGACTGTCACAGGCAGGTGTCCCTGGGCACTGTGAATGTCACAGGTGGGTTTCCCTGGTTAACACCGACTGTCACAGGATGGCTGTCCCTGGGTACCATTGTCACAGGAGGGGTGTCCTTGGTTACCATGGTCACAGGTGGGTTTCCCTGGTTACCACCGACTGTCACAGGAGGGCTGTCCCTGGGTACCATTGTCACAGGAGGGGTGTCCTTGGTTACCATGGTCACAGGTGGGTTTCCCTGGTTACCACCGACTGTCAGAGATGCGTCTCCCTGATAACCACGGTCACAGGAGAGGTGTCCTTGCTTACCAGTGACTGTGGGTAGGGGTGTCCTTGGTTACCATGGTCACAAGTGGTTTTCCCTGGTTACCACCGACTGTCACAGGAGGGCTGTCCCTGGGTACCATTGTCACAGGAGGGGTGTCCTTGGTTACCACTGGCACAGGAGGTGTGTCCCTGGTTACCACTGACTGTCACAGGAGGGGTGTCCTTGGTTACCATGGTCGCAGGTGGGTTTCCCTGTTTACCAATGACTGTCAGAGATGCGTGTCCCTGGTTACCACCGACTGTCATATGTGCGTGTCCTGGTAACCACGGTCACAGGAGAGGTGTCCTTGGTTACCAGTGACTGTGGGTAGGGGTGTCCTTGGTTACCATGGTCACAGGTGGGTTTCCCTGGTTACCACCGACTGTCACAGGAGGGCTGTCCCTGGGTACCATTGTCACAGGAGGGGTGTCCTTGGTTACCACTGGCACAGGAGGTGTGTCCCTGGTTACCACTGACTGTCACCGGAGGGGTGTCCTTGGTTAACATGGTCGCAGGTGGGTTTCCCTGGTTACCACTGACTGTCAGAGATGCGTGTCCCTGGTTACCACCGACTGTCATATGTGCGTGTCCCTGGTAGCCACGGTCACAGGAGAGGTGTCCGTGGTTACCAGTGACTGTCACAGTAGGTGTGTCCTTGGTTACCATGGTCACAGGTGGGTTTCCCTGGTTACCACCGACTGTCAGAGATGCGTGTCCCTGATTACCACCGACTGTCACAGGCCGGTGTCCCTGGGCACTGTGAATGTCACAGGTGGGTTTCCCTGGTTACCACCGACTGTCACAGGACGGCTGTCCCTGGGTACCATTGTCACAGGAGGGGTGTCCTTGGTTGCCACTGGCACAGGAGGTGTTTGCCTGGTTACCACTGACTGTCACAGGAGGGGTGTCCTTGGTTACCATGATTGCAGGTGGGTTTCCCTGGTTACCACTGACTGTCAGAAATGCCTGTCCCTGGTTACCACCGACTGTCATATGTGCGTGTCCTGGTAACCACAGTCACAGGAGAGGTGTCCTTGGTTACCAGTGACTGTGGGTTGGGGTGTCCTTGGTTACCATGGTCACAGGTGGGTTTCCCTGCTTACCACCGACTGTCAGAAATATGTGTCCCTGGTTACCACCGACTGTCACAGGCAGGTGTCCCTGGGCACTGTGAATGTCACAGGTGGGTTTCCCTGGTTACCACCGACTGTCACAGGACGGCTGTCCCTGGGTTCCATTGTCACAGGAGGGGTGTCCTTGGTTACCATGGTCACAGGTGGGTTTCCCTGGTTACCACCGACTGTCACAGGAGGGCTGTCCCTTGGTACCATTGTCACAGGACGGGTGTCCTTGGTTACCATGGTCACAGGTGGGTTTCCCTGGTTACCACCGACTGTCACAGGAGGGCTGTCCGTGGGTACTATTGTCACAGGAGGGGTGTCCTTGGTTACCGTGGTCACAGGTGGGTTTCCCTGGTTACCACCGACTGTCAGAGATGCGTGTCCCTGGTAACCATGGTCACAGGAGAGGTGTCCTTGGTTACCAGTGACTGTGGGTAGGGGTGTCCTTGGTTACCATGGTCACAGGTGGGTTTCCCTTGTTACCACCGACTGTCACAGGAGGGCTGTCCATGGATACCATTGTCACAGGAGGGGTGTCCTTGGTTACCATGGTCACAGGTGGGTTTCCCTGCTTACCACCGACTGTCAGAAATATGTGTCCCTGGTTACCACCGACTGTCACAGGCAGGTGTCCCTGGGCACTGTGAATGTCACAGGTGGGTTTCCCTGGTTACCACCGACTGTCACAGGATGGCTGTCCCTGGGTACCATTGTCACAGGAGGGGTGTCCTTGGTTACCATGGTCACAGGTGGGTTTCCCTGGTTACCACCGACTGTCACAGGAGGGCTGTCCCTGGGTACCATTGTCACAGGAGGGGTGTCCTTGGTTACCATGGTCACAGGTGGGTTTCCCTGGTTACCACCGACTGTCAGAGATGCGTCTCCCTGATAACCACGGTCACAGGAGAGGTGTCCTTGCTTACCAGTGACTGTGGGTAGGGGTGTCCTTGGTTACCATGTTCACAGGTGGTTTTCCCTGGTTACCACCGACTGTCACAGGAGGGCTGTCCCTGGGTACCATTGTCACAGGAGGGGTGTCCTTGGTTACCACTGGCACAGGAGGTGTGTCCCTGGTTACCACTGACTGTCACAGGAGGGGTGTCCTTGGTTACCATGGTCGCAGGTGGGTTTCCCTGGTTACCAATGACTGTCAGAGATGCGTGTCCCTGGTTACCACCGACTGTCATATGTGCGTGTCCTGGTAACCACGGTCACAGGAGAGGTGTCCTTGGTTACCAGTGACTGTGGGTAGGGGTGTCCTTGGTTACCATGGTCACAGGTGGGTTTCCCTGGTTACCACCGACTGTCACAGGAGGGCTGTCCCTGGGTACCATTGTCACAGGAGGGGTGTCCTTGGTTACCACTGGCACAGGAGGTGTGTCCCTGGTTACCACTGACTGTCACAGGAGGGGTGTCCTTGGTTAACATGGTCGCAGGTGGGTTTCCCTGGTTACCACTGACTGTCAGAGATGCGTGTCCCTGGTTACCACCGACTGTCATATGTGCGTGTCCCTGGTAGCCACGGTCACAGGAGAGGTGTCCGTGGTTACCAGTGACTGTCACAGTAGGTGTGTCCTTGGTTACCATGGTCACAGGTGGGTTTCCCTGGTTACCACCGACTGTCAGAGATGCGTGTCCCTGATTACCACCGACTGTCACAGGCCGGTGTCCCTGGGCACTGTGAATGTCACAGGTGGGTTTCCCTGGTTACCACCGACTGTCACAGGAGGGCTCTCCCTGGGTACCATTGTCACAGGAGGGGTGTCCTTGGTTACCATGGTTGCAGGTGGGTTTCCCTGGTTACCACTGACTGTCAGAAATGCCTGTCCCTGGTTACCACCGACTGTCATATGTGCGTGTCCTGGTAACCACGGTCACAGGAGAGGTGTCCTTGGTTACGAGTGACTGTGGGTAGGGGTGTCCTTGGTTACCATGGTCACAAGTGGGTTTCCCTGGTTACCACCGACTGTCACAGGAGGGCTGTCCGTGGGTACTATTGTCACAGGAGGGGTGTCCTTGGTTACTGTGGTCACAGGTGGGTTTCCCTGGTTACCACCGACTGTCAGAGATGCGTGTCCCTGGTAACCATGGTCACAGGAGAGGTGTCCTTGGTTACCAGTGACTGTGGGTAGGGGTGTCCTTGGTTACCATGGTCACAGGTGGGTTTCCCTTGTTACCACCGACTGTCACAGGAGGGCTGTCCATGGATACCATTGTCACAGGAGGGGTGTCCTTGGTTACCATGGTCACAGGTGGGTTTCCCTGCTTACCACCGACTGTCAGAAATATGTGTCCCTGGTTACCACCGACTGTCACAGGCAGGTGTCCCTGGGCACTGTGAATGTCACAGGTGGGTTTCCCTGGTTACCACCGACTGTCACAGGATGGCTGTCCCTGGGTACCATTGTCACAGGAGGGGTGTCCTTGGTTACCATGGTCACAGGTGGGTTTCCCTGGTTACCACCGACTGTCACAGGAGGGCTGTCCCTGGGTACCATTGTCACAGGAGGGGTGTCCTTGGTTACCACTGGCACAGGAGGTGTGTCCCTGGTTACCACTGACTGTCACCGGAGGGGTGTCCTTGGTTAACATGGTCGCAGGTGGGTTTCCCTGGTTACCACTGACTGTCAGAGATGCGTGTCCCTGGTTTCCACCGACTGTCATATGTGCGTGTCCCTGGTAGCCACGGTCACAGGAGAGGTGTCCGTGGTTACCAGTGACTGTCACAGTAGGTGTGTCCTTGGTTACCATGGTCACAGGTGGGTTTCCCTGGTTACCACCGACTGTCAGAGATGCGTGTCCCTGATTACCACCGACTGTCACAGGCCGGTGTCCCTGGGCACTGTGAATGTCACAGGTGGGTTTCCCTGGTTACCACCGACTGTCACAGGACGGCTGTCCCTGGGTACCATTGTCACAGGAGGGGTGTCCTTGGTTACCATGGTCGCAGGTGGGTTTCCCTGGTTACCACCGACTGTCACAGGAGGGCTCTCCCTGGGTACCATTTTCACAGGAGGGGTGTCCTTGGTTACCATGGTCACAGGTGGGATTCCCTGGTTATCACCGACTGTCACAGATGCGTCTCCCTGATAACCACGGTCACAGGAGAGGTGTCCTTGGTTACCAGTGACAGTGGGTAGGGGTGTCCTTGGTTACCATGGTCACAGGTTTGTTTCCCTGGTTACCACCGACTGTCACAGGATGGCTGTCCCTGGGTACCATTGTCTCAGAGGGGTGTCCTTGGTTACCATGGTCACAGGTGGGTTTCCCTGGTTACCACCGACTCTCAGAGATGCGTCTCCCTGGTTACCACCGACTGTCACAGGCCGGTGTCCCTGGGCACTGTGAATGTCACAGGTGGGTTGCCCTGGTTACCACCGACTGTCAGAGATGCGTCTCCCTGATAACCACGGTCACAGGAGAGGTGTCCTTGGTTACCAGTGACAGTGGGTAGGGGTGTCCTTGGTTACCATGGTCACAGGTGTGTTTCCCTGGTTACCACCGACTGTCACAGGAGGGCTGTCCCTGGGTACCATTGTCACAGAGGGGTGTCCTTGGTTACCATGGTCACAGGTGGGTTTCCCTGGTTACCACCGACTGTCAGAGATGCGTGTCCCTGGTTACCACCGACTGTCACAGGCCGGTGTCCCTGGGCATTGTGAATGTCACAGGTGGGTTCCCCTGGTTACCACCGACTGTCACAGGACGGCTGTCCCTGGGTTCCATTGTCACAGGAGGGGTGTCCTTGGTTACCATGGTCACAGGTGGGTTTTCCTGGTTACCACCGACTGTCACAGGAGGGCTGTCCCTGGGTACCATTGTCACAGGAGGGGTGTCCTTGGTTACCATGGTCACAGGTGGGTTTCCCTGGTTACCACCGACTGTCACAGGAGGGCTGTCCCTGGGTACCATTGTGACAGGAGGGGTGTCCTTGGTTACCACTGGCACAGGAGGTGTGTCCCTGGTTACCACTGACTGTCACAGGAGGGGTGTCCTTGGTTACCATGGTCGCAGGTGGGTTTCCCTGGTTACCACTGACTGTCAGAGATGCGTGTCCCTGGTTACCACCGACTGTCATATATGCGTGTCCCTGGTAACCACGGTCACAGGAGAGGTGTCCGTGGTTACCAGTGACTGTCACAGTACGTGGGTCCTTGGTTACCATGGCGACAGGTGGGTTTCCCTGGTTACCACCGACTGTCAGAGATGCGTGTCCCTGGTTACCACCGACTGTCACAGGCCGGTGTCCCTGGGAAATGGGAATGTCACAGGTGGGTTTCCCTGGTTACCACCGACTGTCACAGGTGAGTGTACATGGTTACCACTGACTGTCACAGGAGGGCTGTCCCTGGGTAACATTGTGACAGGAGGGGTTTCCTTGCTTACCACTGGCACAGGAGGTGTGACCCTGCTTACCACTGACTGTCATATGTGCGTGTCCTGGTAACCACGATCACAGGAGAGGTGTCCTTGGTTACCAGTGACTGTGGGTAGGGGTGTCCTTGGTTACCATGGTCACAGGTGTGTTTCCCTGGTTACCACCGACTGTCAGAGATGCGTCTCCCTGGTTACCACCGACTGTCACAGGCCGGTGTCCCTGGGCACTGTGAATGTCACAGGTGGGTTTCCCTGGTTACCAACAACTGTCACAGGTGAGTGTACATGGTTACCACTGACTGTCACAGGAGGGCTGTCCCTGGGTATCATTGTCACAGGAGGGGTGTCCTTGGTTACCATGGTCACAGGTGGGTTTCCCTGGTTACCACCGAATGTCAGAGATGCGTCTCCCTGATAACCATGGTCACAGGAGAAGTGTCCTTGGTTACCAGTGACAGTGGGTAGGGGTGTCCTTGGTTACCATGGTCACAGGTGTGTTTCCCTGGTTACCACCGACTGTCACAGGAGGGCTGTCCCTGGGTACCATTGTCACAGAGGGGTGTCCTTGGTTACCATGGTCACAGGTGGGTTTCCCTGGTTACCACCGACTGTCAGAGATGTGTCTCCCTGGTTACCACCGACTGTCACAGGCCGGTGTCCCTGGGCACTGTGAATGTCACAGGTGGGTTTCCCTGGTTACCACCGACTGTCAGAGATGCGTCTCCCTGATAACCACGGTCACAGGAGAGGTGTCCTTGGTTACCAGTGACAGTGGGTAGGGGTGTCCTTGGTTACCATGGTCACAGGTGTGTTTCCCTGGTTACCACCGACTGTCACAGGAGGGCTGTCCCTGGGTACCATTGTCACAGAGGGGTGTCCTTGGTTACCATGGTCACAGGTGGGTTTCCCTGGTTACCACCGACTGTCAGAGATGCGTGTCCCTGGTTACCACCGACTGTCACAGGTGAGTGTACATGGTTACCACTGACTGTCACAGGAGGGCTGTCCCTGGGTACCATTGTGACAGGAGGGGTGTCCTTGGTTGCCACTGGCACAGGAGGTGTTTGGCTGGTTACCACTGACTGTCACAGGATGGGTGTCCTTGGTTACCATGATTGCAGGTGGGTTTCCCTGGTTACCACTGACTGTCAGAAATGCCTCTCCCTGGTTACCACCGACTGTCATATGTGCGTGTCCTGGTAACCACAGTCACAGGAGAGGTGTCCTTGGTTACCAGTGACTGTGGGTTGGGGTGTCCTTGGTTACCATGGTCACAGGTGGGTTTCCCTGGTTACCACCGACTGTCACAGGAGGGCTGTCTGTGGGTACTATTGTCACAGGAGGGGTGTCCTTGGTTACCGTGGTCACAGGTGGGTTTCCCTGGTTACCACCGACTGTCAGAGATGCGTGTCCCTGGTAGCCATGGTCACAGGAGAGGTGTCCTTGGTTACCAGTGACTGTGGGTAGGGGTGTCCTTGGTTACCATGGTCACAGGTGGGTTTCCCTTGTTACCACCGACTGTCACAGGAGGGCTGTCCATGGATACCATTGTCACAGGAGGGGTGTCCTTGGTTACCATGGTCACAGGTGGGTTTCCCTGGTTACCACCGACTGTCAGAAATATGTGTCCCTGGTTACCACCGACTGTCACAGGCAGGTGTCCCTGGGCACTGTGAATGTCACAGGTGGGTTTCCCTGGTTACCACCGACTGTCACAGGATGGCTGTCCCTGGGTACCATTGTCACAGGAGGGGTGTCCTTGGTTACCATGGTCACAGGTGGGTTTCCCTGGTTACCACCGACTGTCACAGGAGGGCTGTCCCTGGGTACCATTGTCACAGGAGGGGTGTCCTTGGTTACCATGGTCACAGGTGGGTTTCCCTGGTTACCACCGACTGTCAGAGATGCGTCTCCCTGATAACCACGGTCACAGGAGAGGTGTCCTTGCTTACCAGTGACTGTGGGTAGGGGTGTCCTTGGTTACCATGGTCACAGGTGGTTTTCCCTGGTTACCACCGACTGTCACAGGAGGGCTGTCCCTTGGTACCATTGTCACAGGAGGGGTGTCCTTGGTTACCATGGTCACAGGTGGGTTTCCCTGGTTACTACTGACTGTCAGAGATGCGTCTCCCTGGTTACCACCGACTGTCACAGGCCGGTGTCCCTGGGCACTGTGAATGTCACAGGTGGGTTTCCCTGGTTAGCACCGACTGTCACAGGTGAGTGTACATGGTTACCACTGACTGTCACAGGAGGGCTGTCCCTGGGTACCATTGTGACAGGAGGGGTGTCCTTGGTTACCACTAGCACAGGAGGTGTTTGCCTGGTTACCACTGACTGTCACAGGAGGGGTGTCCTAGGTTACCATGGTTGCAGGTGGGTTTCCCTGGTTACCACTGACTGTCAGAAATGCGTGTCCCTGGTTACCACCGACTGTCATATGTGCGTGTCCTGGTAACCACGGTCACAGGAGAGGTGTCCTTGGTTACGAGTGACTGTGGGTAGGGGTGTCCTTGGTTACCATGGTCACAAGTGGGTTTCCCTGGTTACCACCGACTGTCACAGGAGGGCTGTCCCTGGGTACTATTGTCACAGGAGGGGTGTCCTTGGTTACCGTGGTCACAGGTGGGTTTCCCTGGTTACCACCGACTGTCAGAGATGCGTGTCCCTGGTAACCACGGTCACAGGAGAGGTGTCCTTGGTTACCAGTGACTGTGGGTAGGGGTGTCCTTGGTTACCATGGTCACAGGTGGGTTTCCCTCGTTACCACCGACTGTCACAGTAGGGCTGTCCATGGATACCATTGTCACAGGAGGGGTGTCCTTGGTTACCATGGTCACAGGTGGGTTTCCCTGGTTACCACCGACTGTCAGAAATGCGTGTCCTTGGTTACCACCGACTGTCACAGGCAGGTGTCCCTGGGCACTGTGAATGTCACAGGTGGGTTTCCCTGGTTACCACCGACTGTCACAGTTGAGTGTACATGGTTACCACTGACTGTCACAGGAGGGCTGTCCCTGGGTACCATTGTCACAGGAGGGGTGTCCTTGGTTACAACTGGCACAGGAGATGTGTCCCTGGTTACCACTGACTGTGACAGGAGGGGTGTCCTTGGTTACCATGTTCGCAGGTGGGTTTCCCTGGTTACCACTGACTGTCAGAGATGCGTGTCCCTGGTTACCACCGACTGTCATATGTGCGTGTCCTGGTAACCACGGTCACAGGAGAGGTGTCCTTGGTTACGAGTGACTGTGGTAGGGGTGTCCTTGGTTACCATGGTTGCAGGTGGTTTTCCCTGGTTACCACCGACTGTCACAGGAGGGCTGTCCCTGGGTACCATTGTCACAGGAGGGGTGTCCTTGGTTACCACTGGCACAGGAACTGTGTCCCTGGTTACCACTGACTGTCACAGGAGGGGTGTCCTTGGTTAACATGGTCGCAGGTGGGTTTCCCTGGTTACCACTGACTGTCAGAGATGCGTGTCCCTGGTTACCACCGACTGTCATATGTGCGTGTCCCTGGTAGCCACGGTCACAGGAGAGGTGTCCGTGGTTACCATTGACTGTCACAGTAGGTGTGTCCTTGGTTACCATGGTCACAGGTGGGTTTCCCTGGTTACCACCGACTGTCACAGGAGGGCTGTCCCTGGGTACCATTGTCACAGGAGGGGTGTCCTTGGTTACCATGGTCACAGGTGGGTTTCCCTGGTTACCACCGACTGTCAGAGATGCGTCTCCCTGATAACCACGGTCACAGGAGAGGTGTCCTTGGTTACCAGTGACAGTGGGTAGGGGTGTCCTTGGTTACCATGGTCACAGGTGTGTTTCCCTGGTTACCACCGACTGTCACAGGAGGGCTGTCCCTGGGTACCATTGTCACAGAGGGGTGTCCTTGGTTACCATGGTCACAGGTTGGTTTCCCTGGTTACCACCGACTGTCAGAGATGCGTCTCCCTGGTTACCACCGACTGTCACAGGCCGGTGTCCCTGGGCACTGTGAATGTCACAGGTGGGTTTCCCTGGTTACCACCGACTGTCACAGGATGGCTGTCCCTGGGTACCATTGTCACAGGAGGGGTGTCATTGGTTACCATGGTCACAGGTGGGTTTCCCTGGTTACCACCGACTGTCACAGGAGGGCTGTCCCGGGGTACCATTGTCACAGGAGGGGTGTCCTTGGTTACCATGGTCACAGGTGGGTTTCCCTGGTTACCACCGACTGTCACAGGAGGGCTGTCCCTGGTACCATTGTGACAGGAGGGGTGTCCTTGGTTACCACTGGCACAGGAGGTGTGTCCCTGGTTACCACTGACTGTCACAGGAAGGGTGTCCTTGGTTACCATGGTCGCAGGTGGGTTTCCCTGGTTACCACTGACTGTCAGAGATGCGTGTCCCTGGTTACCACCGACTGTCATATATGCGTGTCCCTGGTAACCACGGTCACAGGAGAGGTGTCCGTGGTTACCAGTGACTGTCACAGTAGGTGGGTCCTTGGTTACCATGGCGACAGGTGGGTTTCCCTGGTTACCACTGACTGTCAGAGATGCGTGTCCCTGGTTACCACCGACTGTCATATGTGCGTGTCCCTGGTAGCCACGGTCACAGGAGAGGTGTCCGTGGTTACCAGTGACTGTCACAGTAGGTGTGTCCTTGGTTACCATGGTCACAGGTGGGTTTCCCTGGTTACCACCGACTGTCAGAGATGCGTGTCCCTGATTACCACCGACTGTCACAGGCCGGGGTCCCTGGGCACTGTGAATGTCACAGGTGGGTTTCCCTGGTTACCACCGACTGTCACAGGACGGCTGTCCCTGGGTACCATTGTCACAGGAGGGGTGTCCTTGGTTACCATGGTCACAGGTGGGTTTCCCTGGTTACCACCGACTGTCACAGGAGGGCTCTCCCTGGGTACCATTGTCACAGGAGGGGTGTCCTTGGTTACCATGGTCACAGGTGGGATTCCCTGGTTATCACCGACTGTCACAGATGCGTCTCCCTGATAACCACGGTCACAGGAGAGGTGTCCTTGGTTACCAGTGACAGTGGGTAGGGGTGTCCTTGGTCACCATGGTCACAGGTTTGTTTCCCTGGTTACCACCGACTGTCACAGGATGGCTGTCCCTGGGTACCATTGTCACAGAGGGGTGTCCTTGGTTACCATGGTCACAGGTGGGTTTCCCTGGTTACCACCGACTGTCAGAGATGCGTCTCCCTGGTTACCACCGACTGTCACAGGCCGGTGTCCCTGGGCACTGTGAATGTCACAGGTGGGTTGCCCTGGTTACCACCGACTGTCAGAGATGCGTCTCCCTGATAACCACGGTCACAGGAGAGGTGTCCTTGGTTACCAGTGACAGTGGGTAGGGGTGTCCTTGGTTACCATGGTCACAGGTGTGTTTCCCTGGTTACCACCGACTGTCACAGGAGGGCTGTCCCTGGGTACCATTGTCACAGAGGGGTGTCCTTGGTTACCATGGTCACAGGTTGGTTTCCCTGGTTACCACCGACTGTCAGAGATGCGTCTCCCTGGTTACCACCGACTGTCACAGGCCGGTGTCCCTGGGCACTGTGAATGTCACAGGTGGGTTTCCCTGGTTACCACCGACTGTCACAGGATGGCTGTCCCTGGGTACCATTGTCACAGGAGGGGTGTCATTGGTTACCATGGTCACAGGTGGGTTTCCCTGGTTACCACCGACTGTCACAGGAGGGCTGTCCCGGGGTACCATTGTCACAGGAGGGGTGTCCTTGGTTACCATGGTCACAGGTGGGTTTCCCTGGTTACCACCGACTGTCACAGGAGGGCTGTCCCTGGTACCATTGTGACAGGAGGGGTGTCCTTGGTTACCACTGGCACAGGAGGTGTGTCCCTGGTTACCACTGACTGTCACAGGAAGGGTGTCCTTGGTTACCATGGTCGCAGGTGGGTTTCCCTGGTTACCACTGACTGTCAGAGATGCGTGTCCCTGGTTACCACCGACTGTCATATATGCGTGTCCCTGGTAACCACGGTCACAGGAGAGGTGTCCGTGGTTACCAGTGACTGTCACAGTAGGTGGGTCCTTGGTTACCATGGCGACAGGTGGGTTTCCCTGGTTACCACTGACTGTCAGAGATGCGTGTCCCTGGTTACCACCGACTGTCATATGTGCGTGTCCCTGGTAGCCACGGTCACAGGAGAGGTGTCCGTGGTTACCAGTGACTGTCACAGTAGGTGTGTCCTTGGTTACCATGGTCACAGGTGGGTTTCCCTGGTTACCACCGACTGTCAGAGATGCGTGTCCCTGATTACCACCGACTGTCACAGGCCGGGGTCCCTGGGCACTGTGAATGTCACAGGTGGGTTTCCCTGGTTACCACCGACTGTCACAGGACGGCTGTCCCTGGGTACCATTGTCACAGGAGGGGTGTCCTTGGTTACCATGGTCACAGGTGGGTTTCCCTGGTTACCACCGACTGTCACAGGAGGGCTCTCCCTGGGTACCATTGTCACAGGAGGGGTGTCCTTGGTTACCATGGTCACAGGTGGGATTCCCTGGTTATCACCGACTGTCACAGATGCGTCTCCCTGATAACCACGGTCACAGGAGAGGTGTCCTTGGTTACCAGTGACAGTGGGTAGGGGTGTCCTTGGTCACCATGGTCACAGGTTTGTTTCCCTGGTTACCACCGACTGTCACAGGATGGCTGTCCCTGGGTACCATTGTCACAGAGGGGTGTCCTTGGTTACCATGGTCACAGGTGGGTTTCCCTGGTTACCACCGACTGTCAGAGATGCGTCTCCCTGGTTACCACCGACTGTCACAGGCCGGTGTCCCTGGGCACTGTGAATGTCACAGGTGGGTTGCCCTGGTTACCACCGACTGTCAGAGATGCGTCTCCCTGATAACCACGGTCACAGGAGAGGTGTCCTTGGTTACCAGTGACAGTGGGTAGGGGTGTCCTTGGTTACCATGGTCACAGGTGTGTTTCCCTGGTTACCACCGACTGTCACAGGAGGGCTGTCCCTGGGTACCATTGTCACAGAGGGGTGTCCTTGGTTACCATGGTCACAGGTGGGTTTCCCTGGTTACCACCGACTGTCAGAGATGCGTGTCCCTGGTTACCACCGACTGTCATATGTGCGTGTCCTGGTAACCACGGTCACAGGAGAGGTGTCCTTGGTTACCAGTGACTGTGGGTAGGGGTGTCCTTGGTTACCATGGTCACAGGTGTGTTTCCCTGGTTACCACCGACTGTCAGAGATGCGTCTCCCTGGTTACCACCGACTGTCACAGGCCGGTGTCCCTGGGCACTGTGAATGTCACAGGTGGGTTTCCCTGGTTACCACCGACTGTCACAGGTGAGTGTACATGGTTACCACTGACTGTCACAGGAGGGCTGTCCCTGGGTACCATTGTGACAGGAGGGGTGTCCTTGGTTGCCACTGGCACAGGAGGTGTTTGGCTGGTTACCACTGACTGTCACAATAGGGGTGTCCTTGGTTACCATGATTGCAGGTGGGTTTCCCTGGTTACCACTGACTGTCAGAAATGCCTCTCCCTGGTTACCACCGACTGTCATATGTGCGTGTCCTGGTAACCACAGTCACAGGAGAGGTGTCCTTGGTTACCAGTGACTGTGGGTTGGGGTGTCCTTGGTTACCATGGTCACAGGTGGGTTTCCCTGGTTACCACCGACTGTCACAGGAGGGCTGTCTGTGGGTACTATTGTCACAGGAGGGGTGTCCTTGGTTACCGTGGTCACAGGTGGGTTTCCCTGGTTACCACCGACTGTCAGAGATGCGTGTCCCTGGTAACCATGGTCACAGGAGAGGTGTCCTTGGTTACCAGTGACTGTGGGTAGGGGTGTCCTTGGTTACCATGGTCACAGGTGTGTTTCCCTTATTACCACCGACTGTCACAGGAGGGCGGTCCATGGATACCATTGTCACAGGAGGGGTGTCCTTGGTTACCATGGTCACAGGTGGGTTTCCCTGGTTACCACCGACTGTCAGAAATATGTGTCCCTGGTTACCACCGACTGTCACAGGCAGGTGTCCCTGGGCACTGTGAATGTCACAGGTGGGTTTCCCTGGTTACCACCGACTGTCACAGGATGGCTGTCCCTGGGTACCATTGTCACAGGAGGGGTGTCCTTGGTTACCATGGTCACAGGTGGGTTTCCCTGGTTACCACCGACTGTCACAGGAGGGCTGTCCCTGGGTACCATTGTCACAGGAGGGGTGTCCTTGGTTACCATGGTCACAGGTGGGTTTCCCTGGTTACCACCGACTGTCAGAGATGCGTCTCCCTGATAACCACGGTCACAGGAGAGGTGTCCTTGCTTACCAGTGACTGTGGGTAGGGGTGTCCTTGGTTACCATGGTCACAGGTGGTTTTCCCTGGTTACCACCGACTGTCACAGGAGGGCTGTCCCTTGGTACCATTGTCACAGGAGGGGTGTCCTTGGTTACCATGGTCACAGGTGGGTTTCCCTGGTTACCACCGACTGTCAGAGATGCGTCTCCCTGGTTACCACCGACTGTCACAGGCCGGTGTCCCTGGGCACTGTGAATGTCACAGGTGGGTTTCCCTGGTTACCACCGACTGTCACAGGTGAGTGTACATGGTTACCACTGACTGTCACAGGAGGGCTGTCCCTGGGTACCATTGTGACAGGAGGGGTGTCCTTGGTTACCACTGGCACAGGAGGTGTTTGCCTGGTTACCACTGACTGTCACAGGAGGGGTGTCCTTGGTTACCATGGTTGCAGGTGGGTTTCCCTGGTTACCACTGACTGTCAGAAATGCCTGTCCCTGGTTACCACCGACTGTCATATGTGCGTGTCCTGGTAACCACGGTCACAGGAGAGGTGTCCTTGGTTACGAGTGACTGTGGGTAGGGGTGTCCTTGGTTACCATGGTCACAAGTGGGTTTCCCTGGTTACCACCGACTGTCACAGGAGGGCTGTCCCTGGGTACTATTGTCACAGGAGGGGTGTCCTTGGTTACCGTGGTCGCAGGTGGGTTTCCCTGGTTACCACCGACTGTCAGAGATGCGTCTCCCTGATAACCACGGTCACAGGAGAGGTGTCCTTGGTTACCAGTGACTGTGGGTAGGGGTGTCCTTGGTTACCATGGTCACAGGTGGGTTTCCCTCGTTACCACCGACTGTCACAGTAGGGCTGTCCATGGATACCATTGTCACAGGAGGGGTGTCCTTGGTTACCATGGTCACAGGTGGGTTTCCCTGGTTCCCACCGACTGTCAGAAATGCGTGTCCTTGGTTACCACCGACTGTCACAGGCAGGTGTCCCTGGGCACTGTGAATGTCACAGGTGGGTTTCCCTGGTTACCACCGACTGTCACAGTTGAGTGTACATGGTTACCACTGACTGTCACAGGAGGGCTGTCCCTGGGTACCATTGTCACAGGAGGGGTGTCCTTGGTTACAACTGGCACAGGAGATGTGTCCCTGGTTACCACTGACTGTGACAGGAGGGGTGTCCTTGGTTACCATGGTCGCAGGTGGGTTTCCCTGGTTACCACTGACTGTCAGAGATGCGTGTCCCTGGTTACCACCGACTGACATATGTGCGTGTCCTGGTAACCACGGTCACAGGAGAGGTGTCCTTGGTTACGAGTGACTGTGGTAGGGGTGTCCTTGGTTACCATGGTTGCAGGTGGTTTTCCCTGGTTACCACCGACTGTCACAGGAGGGCTGTCCCTGGGTACCAATGTCACAGGAGGGGTGTCCTTGGTTACCACTGGCACAGGAACTGTGTCCCTGGTTACCACTGACTGTCACAGGAGGGGTGTCCTTGGTTAACATGGTCGCAGGTGGGTTTCCCTGGTTACCACTGACTGTCAGAGATGCGTGTCCCTGGTTACCACCGACTGTCATATGTGCGTGTCCCTGGTAGCCACGGTCACAGGAGAGGTGTCCGTGGTTACCATTGACTGTCACAGTAGGTGTGTCCTTGGTTACCATGGTCACAGGTGGGTTTCCCTGGTTACCACGGACTGTCACAGGAGGGCTGTCCCTGGGTACCATTGTCACAGGAGGGGTGTCCTTGGTTACCATGGTCACAGGTGGGTTTCCCTGGTTACCACCGACTGTCACAGGAGGGCTGTCCCTGGGTACCATTGTCACAGGAGGGGTGTCCTTGGTTACCATGGTCACAGGTGGGTTTCCCTGGTTACCACCGACTGTCAGAGATGCGTCTCCCTGATAACCACGGTCACAGGAGAGGTGTCCTTGGTTACCAGTGACAGTGGGTAGGGGTGTCCTTGGTTACCATGGTCACAGGTGGGTTTCCCTGGTTACCACCGACTGTCACAGGAGGGCTGTCCCTGGGTACCATTGTCACAGAGGGGTGTCCTTGGTTACCATGGTCACAGGTTGGTTTCCCTGGTTACCACCGACTGTCAGAGATGCGTCTCCCTGGTTACCACCGACTGTCACAGGCCGGTGTCCCTGGGCACTGTGAATGTCACAGGTGGGTTTCCCTGGTTACCACCGACTGTCACAGGATGGCTGTCCCTGGGTACCATTGTCACAGGAGGGGTGTCATTGGTTACCATGGTCACAGGTGGGTTTCCCTGGTTACCACCGACTGTCACAGGAGGGCTGTCCCGGGGTACCATTGTCACAGGAGGGGTGTCCTTGGTTACCATGGTCACAGGTGGGTTTCCCTGGTTACCACCGACTGTCACAGGAGGGCTGTCCCTGGTACCATTGTGACAGGAGGGGTGTCCTTGGTTACCACTGGCACAGGAGGTGTGTCCCTGGTTACCACTGACTGTCACAGGAAGGGTGTCCTTGGTTACCATGGTCGCAGGTGGGTTTCCCTGGTTACCACTGACTGTCAGAGATGCGTGTCCCTGGTTACCACCGACTGTCATATATGCGTGTCCCTGGTAACCACGGTCACAGGAGAGGTGTCCGTGGTTACCAGTGACTGTCACAGTAGGTGGGTCCTTGGTTACCATGGCGACAGGTGGGTTTCCCTGGTTACCACTGACTGTCAGAGATGCGTGTCCCTGGTTACCACCGACTGTCATATGTGCGTGTCCCTGGTAGCCACGGTCACAGGAGAGGTGTCCGTGGTTACCAGTGACTGTCACAGTAGGTGTGTCCTTGGTTACCATGGTCACAGGTGGGTTTCCCTGGTTACCACCGACTGTCAGAGATGCGTGTCCCTGATTACCACCGACTGTCAGAGATGCGTCTCCCTGATAACCACGGTCACAGGAGAGGTGTCCTTGGTTACCAGTGACTGTGGGTAGGGGTGTCCTTGGTTACCATGGTCACAGGTGGGTTTCCCTCGTTACCACCGACTGTCACAGTAGGGCTGTCCATGGATACCATTGTCACAGGAGGGGTGTCCTTGGTTACCATGGTCACAGGTGGGTTTCCCTGGTTCCCACCGACTGTCAGAAATGCGTGTCCTTGGTTACCACCGACTGTCACAGGCAGGTGTCCCTGGGCACTGTGAATGTCACAGGTGGGTTTCCCTGGTTACCACCGACTGTCACAGTTGAGTGTACATGGTTACCACTGACTGTCACAGGAGGGCTGTCCCTGGGTACCATTGTCACAGGAGGGGTGTCCTTGGTTACAACTGGCACAGGAGATGTGTCCCTGGTTACCACTGACTGTGACAGGAGGGGTGTCCTTGGTTACCATGGTCGCAGGTGGGTTTCCCTGGTTACCACTGACTGTCAGAGATGCGTGTCCCTGGTTACCACCGACTGACATATGTGCGTGTCCTGGTAACCACGGTCACAGGAGAGGTGTCCTTGGTTACGAGTGACTGTGGTAGGGGTGTCCTTGGTTACCATGGTTGCAGGTGGTTTTCCCTGGTTACCACCGACTGTCACAGGAGGGCTGTCCCTGGGTACCAATGTCACAGGAGGGGTGTCCTTGGTTACCACTGGCACAGGAACTGTGTCCCTGGTTACCACTGACTGTCACAGGAGGGGTGTCCTTGGTTAACATGGTCGCAGGTGGGTTTCCCTGGTTACCACTGACTGTCAGAGATGCGTGTCCCTGGTTACCACCGACTGTCATATGTGCGTGTCCCTGGTAGCCACGGTCACAGGAGAGGTGTCCGTGGTTACCATTGACTGTCACAGTAGGTGTGTCCTTGGTTACCATGGTCACAGGTGGGTTTCCCTGGTTACCACGGACTGTCACAGGAGGGCTGTCCCTGGGTACCATTGTCACAGGAGGGGTGTCCTTGGTTACCATGGTCACAGGTGGGTTTCCCTGGTTACCACCGACTGTCACAGGAGGGCTGTCCCTGGGTACCATTGTCACAGGAGGGGTGTCCTTGGTTACCATGGTCACAGGTGGGTTTCCCTGGTTACCACCGACTGTCAGAGATGCGTCTCCCTGATAACCACGGTCACAGGAGAGGTGTCCTTGGTTACCAGTGACAGTGGGTAGGGGTGTCCTTGGTTACCATGGTCACAGGTGGGTTTCCCTGGTTACCACCGACTGTCACAGGAGGGCTGTCCCTGGGTACCATTGTCACAGAGGGGTGTCCTTGGTTACCATGGTCACAGGTGGGTTTCCCTGGTTACCACCGACTGTCAGAGATGCGTGTCCCTGGTTACCACCGACTGTCACAGGCCGGTGTCCCTGGGCACTGTGAATGTCACAGGTGGGTTTCCCTGGTTACCACCGACTGTCACAGGATGGCTGTCCCTGGGTACCATTGTCACAGGAGGGGTGTCCTTGGTTACCATGGTCACAGGTGGGTTTCCCTGGTTACCACCGACTGTCACAGGAGGGCTGTCCCTGGGTACCATTGTCACAGGAGGGGTGTCCTTGGTTACCATGGTCACAGGTGGGTTTCCCTGGTTACCACCGACTGTCAGAGATGCGTCTCCCTGATAACCACGGTCACAGGAGAGGTGTCCTTGGTTACCAGTGACAGTGGGTAGGGGTGTCCTTGGTTACCATGGTCACAGGTGTGTTTCCCTGGTTACCACCGACTGTCACAGGAGGGCTGTCCGTGGGTACCATTGTCACAGAGGGGTGTCCTTGGTTACCATGGTCACAGGTTGGTTTCCCTGGTTACCACCGACTGTCAGAGATGCGTCTCCCTGGTTACCACCGACTGTCACAGGCTGGTGTCCCTGGGCACTGTGAATGTCACAGGTGGTTTTCCCTGGTTACCACCGACTGTCAGAGATGCGTCTCCCTGATAACCACGGTCACAGGAGAGGTGTCCTTGGTTACCAGTGACTGTGGGTCGGGGTGTCCTTGGTTACCACTGGCACAGGAGGTGTGTCCCTGGTTACCACTGACTGTCACAGGAGGGGTGTCCTTGGTTACCATGGTCGCAGGTGGGTTTCCCTGGTTACCACTGACTGTCAGAGATGCGTGTCCCTGGTTACCACCGACTGTCATATGTGCGTGTCGTGGTAACCACGGTCACAGGAGAGGTGTCCTTGGTTACCAGGGACTGTGGGTAGGGGTGTCCTTGGTTAACTTGTTCACAGGTGGGTTTCCCTGGTTTCCACTGACTGTCAGAGATGCGTGTCCCTGGTTACCACCGACTGTCATATGTGCGTGTCCCTGGTAACCACAGTCACAGGAGAGGTGTCCGTGGTTACCAGTGACTGGCACAGTAGGTGTGTCCTTGGTTACCATGGTCACAGGTGGGTTTCCCTGGTTACCACCGACTGTCAGAGATGCGTGTCCCTGGTTACCACCGACTGTCACAGGCCGGTGTCCCTGGGCACTGTGAATGTCACAGGTGATTTTCCCTGATTACCACCGACTGTCACAGGAGGGCTGTCCCTGGGTACCATTGTCACAGGAGGGGTGTCCTTGGTTACCATGGTCACAGGTGGGTTTCCCTGGTTACCACTGACTGTCACAGGAGGGCTGTCCCTGGGTACCATTGTCACAGAGGGGTGTCCTTGGTTACCATGGTCACAGGTGGGTTTCCCTGGTTACCACCGACTGTCAGAGATGCGTCTTCCTGGTTACCACCGACTGTCCCAGTCCGGTGTCCCTGGGCACTGTGAATGTCACAGGTGTGTTTCCCTGGTTACCACCAACTGTCACAGGTGAGTGTACATGGTTACCACTGACTGTCACAGGAGGGCTGTCCCTGGGTACCATTGTGACAGGAGGGGTGTCCTTGGTTACCACTGGCACAGGAGGTGTGTCCCTGGTTACCACTGACTGTCACAGGAGGGGTGACCTTGGGTACCATGGTCGCAGGTGGGTTTCCCTGGTTACCACTGACTGTCAGAGATGCGTGTCCCTGGTTACCACCGACTGTCATATGTGCGTGTCCTGGTAACCACGGTCACAGGAGAGGTGTCCTTGGTTACCAGTGACTGTGGGTAGGGGTGTCCTTGGTTACCATGTTCACAGGTGGTTTTCCCTGGTTACCACCGACTGTCACAGGAGGGCTGTCCCTGGGTACCGTTGTCACAGGAGGGGTGTCCTTGGTTACCACTGGCACAGGAGGTGTGTCCCTGGTTACCACTGACTGTCACAGGAGGGGTGTCCTTGTTTAACATGGTCGCAGGTGGGTTTCCCTGGTTACCACTGACTGTCAGAGATGCGTGTCCCTGGTTACCACCTACTGTCACAGGCCGGTGTCCCTGGGCACTGTGAATGTCACAGGTGGGTTTCCCTGGTTACCACCGACTGTCAGAGATGCGTCTCCCTGATAACCACGGTCACAGGAGAGGTGTCCTTGGTTACCAGTGACAGTGGGTAGGGGTGTCCTTGGTTACCATGGTCACAGGTGTGTTTCCCTGGTTACCACCGACTGTCACAGGAGGGCTGTCCCTGGGTACCATTGTCACAGGAGGGGTGTCCTTGGTTACCACTGGCACAGGAGGTGTGTCCCTGGTTACCACTGACTGTCACTGGAGGGGTGTCCTTGGTTAACATGGTCGCAGGTGGGTTTCCCTGGTTACCACTGACTGTCAGAGATGCGTGTCCCTGGTTACCACCGACTGTCATATGTGCGTGTCCCTGGTAGCCACGGTCACAGGAGAGGTGTCCGTGGTTACCAGTGACTGTCACAGTAGGTGTGTCCTTGGTTACCATGGTCACAGGTGGGTTTCCCTGGTTACCACCGACTGTCAGAGATGCGTGTCCCTGATTACCACCGACTGTCACAGGCCGGTGTCCCTGGGCACTGTGAATGTCACAGGTGGGTTTCCCTGGTTACCACCGACTGTAAGAGATGCGTCTCCCTGATAACCACGGTCACAGGAGAGGTGTCCTTGGTTAACAGTGACTGTGGGTAGGGGTGTCCTTGGTTACCACTGGCACAGGAGGTGTGTCCCTGGTTACCACTGACTGTCACAGGAGGGGTGTCCTTGGTTACCATGGTCGCAGGTGGGTTTCCCTGGTTACCACTGACTGTCAGAGATGCGTGTCCCTGGTTACCACCGACTGTCATATGTGCGTGTCCTGGTAACCACGGTCACAGGAGAGGTGTCCTTGGTTACCAGTGACTGTGGGTAGGGGTTTCCTTGGTTAACTTGGTCACAGGTGGTTTTCCCTGGTTACCACTGACTGTCAGAGATGCGTGTCCCTGGTTACCACCGACTGTCATATGTGCGTGTCACTGGTAAACACGGTCACAGGAGAGGTATCCGTGGTTACCAGTGACTGGAACAGTAGGTGTGTCCTTGGTTACCATGGTCACAGGTGTGTTTCCCTGGTTACCACCGACTGTCACAGGAGGGCTGTCCCTGGGTACCATTGTCACAGAGGGGTGTCCTTGGTTACCATGGTCACAGGTGGGTTTCCCTGGTTACCACCGACTGTCAGAGATGCGTGTCCCTGGTTACCACCGACTGTCACAGGCCGGTGTCCCTGGGCACTGTGAATGTCACAGGTGGGTTTCCCTGGTTACCACCGACTGTCACAGGATGGCTGTCCCTGGGTACCATTGTCACAGGAGGGGTGTCCTTGGTTACCATGGTCACAGGTGGGTTTCCCTGGTTACCACCGACTGTCACAGGAGGGCTGTCCCTGGGTACCATTGTCACAGGAGGGGTGTCCTTGGTTACCATTGTCACAGGTGGGTTTCCCTGGTTACCACCGACTGTCAGAGATGCGTGTCCCTGGTAGCCACGGTCACAGGAGAGGTGTCCTTGGTTACCAGTGACTGTGGGTAGGGGTGTCCTTGGTTACCACTGGCAAAGGAGGTGTGTCCCTGGTTACCACTGACTGTCACAGGAGGGGTGTCCTTGGTTACCATGGTCGCAGGTGGGTTTCCCTGGTTACCACTGACTGTCAGAGATGCGTGTCCCTGGTTACCACCGACTGTCATATGTGCATGTCGTGGTAACCACGGTCACAGGAGAGGTGTCCTTGGTTACCAGTGACTGTGGGTAGGGGTGTCCTTGGTTAACTTGTTCACAGGTGGGTTTCCCTGGTTACCACTGACTGTCAGAGATGCGTGTCCCTGGTTACCACCGACTGTCATATGTGCGTGTCCCTGGTAACCACAGTCACAGGAGAGGTGTCCGTGGTTACCAGTGACTGGCACAGTAGGTGTGTCCTTGGTTACCATGGTCACAGGTGGGTTTCCCTGGTTACCACCGACTGTCAGAGATGCGTGTCCCTGGTTACCACCGACTGTCACAGGCCGGTGTCCCTGGGCACTTTGAATGTCACAGGTGAGTTTCCCTGATTACCACCGACTGTCACAGGAGGGCTGTCCCTGGGTACCATTGTCACAGGAGGGGTGTCCTTGGTTACCATGGTCACAGGTGTGTTTCCCTGGTTACCACTGACTGTCACAGGAGGGCTGTCCCTGGGTACCATTGTCACAGAGGGGTGTCCTTGGTTACCATGGTCACAGGTGGGTTTCCCTGGTTACCACCGACTGTCAGAGATGCGTCTTCCTGGTTACCACCGACTGTCACAGGCCGGTGTCCCTGGGCACTGTGAATGTCACAGGTGGGTTTCCCTGGTTACCACCAACTGTCACAGGTGAGTGTACATGGTTACCACTGACTGTCACAGGAGGGCTGTCCCTGGGTACAATTGTGACAGGAGGGGTGTGCTTGGTTACCACTAGCTCAGGAGGTGTGTCCCTGGTTACCACTGACTGTCACAGGAGGGGTGTCCTTGGTTACCATGGTCGCAGGTGTGTTTCCCTGGTTACCACCGACTGTCACAGGAGGGCTGTCCCTGGGTACCATTGTCACAGAGGGGTGTCCTTGGTTACCATGGTCACAGGTGGGTTTCCCTGGTTACCACCGACTGTCAGAGATGCGTCTCCCTGGTTACCACCGACTGTCACAGGACGGCTGTCCCTGGGTTCCATTGTCACAGGAGGGGTGTCCTTGGTTACCACTGGCACAGGAAGTGTGTCCCTGGTTACCACTGACAGTCACAGGAGGGGTGTCCTTGGTTAACATGGTCGCAGGTGGGTTTCCCTGGTTACCACTGACTGTCAGAGATGCGTGTCCCTGGTTACCACCGACTGTCATATGTGCGTGTCCCTCGTAGCCACGGTCACAGGAGAGGTGTCCGTGGTTACCAGTGACTGTCACAGTAGGTGTGTTCTTGGTTACCATGGTCACAGGTGGGTTTCCCTGGTTACCACCGACTGTCAGAGATGCGTGTCCCTGGTTACCACCGACTGTCACAGGCCGGTGTCCCTGGGCACTGTGAATGTCACAGGTGGGTTTCCCTTGTTACCACCGACTGTCAGAGATGCGTCTCCCTGATAACCACGGTCACAGGAGAGGTGTCCTTGGTTACCAGTGACAGTGGGTAGGGTTGTCCTTGGTTACCATGGTCATAGGTGTGTTTCCCTGGTTACCACCGACTGTCACAGGAGGGCTGTCCCTGGGTACCATTGTCACAGAGGGGTGTCCTTGGTTACCATGGTCACAGGTGGGTTTCCCTGGTTACCGCCGACTGTCAGAGATGCGTCTCCCTGGTTACAACCGACTGTCAAAGGACGGCTGTCCCTGGGTTCCATTGTCACAGGAGGGGTGTCCTTGGTTACCATGGTCACAGGTGGGTTTCCCTGGTTACCACCGACTGTCACAGGAGGGCTGTCCCTTGGTACCATTGTCACAGGAGGGGTGTCCTTGGTTACCATGGTGACAGGTGGGTTTCCCTGGTTACCACCGAATGTCAGAGATGCGTCTCCCTGATAACCATGGTCACAGGAGAAGTGTCCTTGGTTACCAGTGACAGTGGGTAGGGGTGTCCTTGGTTACCATGGTCACAGGTGTGTTTCCCTGGTTACCACCGACTGTCACAGGAGGGCTGTCCGTGGGTACCATTGTCACAGAGGGGTGTCCTTGGTTACCATGGTCACAGGTGGGTTTCCCTGGTTACCACCGACTGTCAGAGATGCGTCTCCCTGATAACCACGGTCACAGGAGAGGTGTCCTTGGTTACCAGTGACTGTGGGTAGGGGTGTCCTTGGTTACCATGTTCACAGGTGGTTTTCCCTGGTTACCACCGACTGTCACAGGAGGGCTGTCCCTGGGTACCGTTGTCACAGGAGGGGTGTCCTTGTTTAACATGGTCGCAGGTGGGTTTCCCTGGTTACCACTGACTGTCAGAGATGCGTGTCCCTCGTTACCACCTACTGTCACAGGCCGGTGTCCCTGGGCACTGTGAATGTCACAGGTGGGTTTCCCTGGTTACCACTGACTGTCAGAGATGCGTCTCCCTGATAACCACGGTCACAGGAGAGGTGTCCTTGGTTACCAGTGACAGTGGGTAGGGGTGTCCTTGGTTACCATGGTCACAGGTGTGTTTCCCTGGTTACCACCGACTGTCACAGGAGGGCTGTCCCTGGGTACCATTGTCACAGAGGGGTGTCCTTGGTTACCATGGTCACAGGTGGGTTTCCCTGGTTACCACTGACTGTCAGAGATGCGTGTCCCTCGTTACCACCTACTGTCACAGGCCGGTGTCCCTGGGCACTGTGAATGTCACAGGTGGTTTTCCCTGGTTACCACCGACTGTCAGAGATGCGTCTCCCTGATAACCACGGTCACAGGAGAGGTGTCCTTGGTTACCAGTGACTGTGGGTAGGGGTGTCCTTGGTTACCATGGTCACAGGTGGGTTTCCCTGGTTACCACCGACTGTCACAGGAGGGCTGTCCCCGGGTACCATTGTCACAGGAGGGGTGTCCTTGGTTACCATGGTCACAGGTGGGTTTCCCTGGTTACCACCGACTGTCAGAAATGCGTCTCCCTGATAACCACGGTCACAGGAGAGGTGTCCTTGGTTACCAGTGACAGTGGGTAGGGGTGTCCTTGGTTACCATGGTCACAGGTGGGTTTCCCTGGTTACCGCCGACTGTCAGAGATGCGTCTCCCTGGTTACAACCGACTGTCAAAGGACGGCTGTCCCTGGGTTCCATTGTCACAGGAGGGGTGTCCTTGGTTACCATGGTCACAGGTGGGTTTCCCTGGTTACCACCGACTGTCACAGGAGGGCTGTCCCTTGGTACCATTGTCACAGGAGGGGTGTCCTTGGTTACCATGGTCACAGGTGGGTTTCCCTGGTTACCACCGAATGTCAGAGATGCGTCTCCCTGATAACCATGGTCACAGGAGAAGTGTCCTTGGTTACCAGTGACAGTGGGTAGGGGTGTCCTTGGTTACCATGGTCACAGGTGTGTTTCCCTGGTTACCACCGACTGTCACAGGAGGGCTGTCCCTGGGTACCATTGTCACAGAGGGGTGTCCTTGGTTACCATGGTCACAGGTGGGTTTCCCTGGTTACCACCGACTGTCAGAGATGCGTCTCCCTGATAACCACGGTCACAGGAGAGGTGTCCTTGGTTACCAGTGACTGTGGGTAGGGGTGTCCTTGGTTACCATGGTCACAGGTGGGTTTCCCTGGTTACCACCGACTGTCACAGGAGGGCTGTCCCTGGGTACCATTGTCACAGAGGGGTGTCCTTGGTTACCATGGTCACAGGTGGGTTTCCCTGGTTACCACCGACTGTCAGAGATGCGTCTCCCTGGTTACCACCGACTGTCACAGGCCGGTGTCCCTGGGCACTGTGAATGTCACAGGTGGGTTTCCCTGGTTACCACCGACTGTCAGAGATGCGTCTCCCTGATAACCACGGTCACAGGAGAGGTGTCCTTGGTTACCAGTGACAGTGGGTAGGGGTGTCCTTGGTTACCATGGTCACAGGTGTGTTTCCCTGGTTACCACCGACTGTCACAGGAGGGCTGTCCCTGGGTACCATTGTCACAGAGGGGTGTCCTTGGTTACCATGGTCACAGGTTGGTTTCCCTGGTTACCACCGACTGTCAGAGATGCGTCTCCCTGGTTACCACCGACTGTCACAGGCCGGTGTCCCTGGGCACTGTGAATGTCACAGGTGGGTTTCCCTGGTTACCACCGACTGTCACAGGATGGCTGTCCCTGGGTACCATTGTCACAGGAGGCGTGTCATTGGTTACCATGGTCACAGGTGGGTTTCCCTGGTTACCACCGACTGTCACAGGAGGGCTGTCCCGGGGTACCATTGTCACAGGAGGGGTGTCCTTGGTTACCATGGTCACAGGTGGGTTTCCCTGGTTACCACCGACTGTCACAGGAGGGCTGTCCCTGGGTACCATTGTCACAGAGGGGTGTCCTTGGTTACCATGGTCACAGGTGGGTTTCCCTGGTTACCACTGACTGTCAGAGATGCGTGTCCCTCGTTACCACCTACTGTCACAGGCCGGTGTCCCTGGGCACTGTGAATGTCACAGGTGGTTTTCCCTGGTTACCACCGACTGTCAGAGATGCGTCTCCCTGATAACCACGGTCACAGGAGAGGTGTCCTTGGTTACCAGTGACAGTGGGTAGGGGTGTCCTTGGTTACCATGGTCACAGGTGTGTTTCCCTGGTTACCACCGACTGTCACAGGAGGGCTGTCCCTGGGTACCATTGTCACAGAGGGGTGTCCTTGGTTACCATGGTCACAGGTGGGTTTCCCTGGTTACCACCGACTGTCAGAAATGCGTCTCCCTGATAACCACGGTCACAGGAGAGGTGTCCTTGGTTACCAGTGACAGTGGGTAGGGGTGTCCTTGGTTACCATGGTCACAGGTGGGTTTCCCTGGTTACCGCCGACTGTCAGAGATGCGTCTCCCTGGTTACAACCGACTGTCAAAGGACGGCTGTCCCTGGGTTCCATTGTCACAGGAGGGGTGTCCTTGGTTACCATGGTCACAGGTGGGTTTCCCTGGTTACCACCGACTGTCAGAGATGCGTGTCCCTGATTACCACCGACTGTCACAGGCCGGTGTCCCTGGGCACTGTGAATGTCACAGGTGGGTTTCCCTGGTTACCACCGACTGTCACAGGACGGCTGTCCCTGGGTACCATTGTCACAGGAGGGGTGTCCTTGGTTACCATGGTCACAGGTGGGTTTCCCTGGTTACCACCGACTGTCACAAGAGGGCTCTCCCTGGGTACCATTGTCAAAGGAGGGGTGTCCTTGGTTACCATGGTCACAGGTGGGATTCCCTGGTTATCACCGACTGTCAGAGATGCGTCTCCCTGATAACCACGGTCACAGGAGAGGTGTCCTTGGTTACCAGTGACAGTGGGTAGGGGTGTCCTTGGTTACCATGGTCACAGGTGTGTTTCCCTGGTTACCACCGACTGTCACAGGAGGGCTGTCCCTGGGTACCATTGTCACAGAGGGGTGTCCTTGGTTACCATGGTCACAGGTGGGTTTCCCTGGTTACCACCGACTGTCAGAGATGCGTCTCCCTGGTTACCACCGACTGTCACAGGCCGGTGTCCCTGGGCACTGTGAATGTCACAGGTGGGTTGCCCTGGTTACCACCGACTGTCAGAGATGCGTCTCCCTGATAACCACGGTCACAGGAGAGGTGTCCTTGGTTACCAGTGACAGTGGGTAGGGGTGTCCTTGGTTACCATGGTCACAGGTGTGTTTCCTGGTTACCACCGACTGTCACAGGAGGGCTGTCCCTGGGTACCATTGTCACAGAGGGGTGTCCTTGGTTACCATGGTCACAGGTGGGTTTCCCTGGTTACCACCGACTGTCAGAGATGCGTGTCCCTGGTTACCACCGACTGTCACAGGCCGGTGTCCCTGGGCACTGTGAATGTCACAGGTGGGTTTCCCTGGTTACCACCGACTGTCACAGGATGGCTGTCCCTGGGTACCATTGTCACAGGAGGGGTGTCCTTGGTTACCATGGTCACAGGTGGGTTTCCCTGGTTACCACCGACTGTCACAGGAGGGCTGTCCCGGGGTACCATTGTCACAGGAGGGGTGTCCTTGGTTACCATGGTCACAGGTGGGTTTCCCTGGTTACCACCGACTGTCACAGGAGGGCTGTCCCTGGGTACCATTGTCACAGGAGGGGTGTCCTTGGTTACCATGGTCACAGGTGGGTTTCCCTGGTTACCACCGACTGTCAGAGATGCGTCTCCCTGATAACCACGGTCACAGGAGAGGTGTCCTTGGTTACCAGTGACAGTGGGTAGGGGTGTCCTTGGTTACCATGGTCACAGGTGTGTTTCCCTGGTTACCACCGACTGTCACAGGAGGGCTGTCCGTGGGTACCATTGTCACAGAGGGGTGTCCTTGGTTACCATGGTCACAGGTTGGTTTCCCTGGTTACCACCGACTGTCAGAGATGCGTCTCCCTGGTTACCACCGACTGTCACAGGCCGGTGTCCCTGGGCACTGTGAATGTCACAGGTGGTTTTCCCTGGTTACCACCGACTGTCAGAGATGCGTCTCCCTGATAACCACGGTCACAGGAGAGGTGTCCTTGGTTACCAGTGACTGTGGGTAGGGGTGTCCTTGGTTACCATGGTCACAGGTGGGTTTCCCTGGTTACCACCGACTGTCACAGGAGGGCTGTCCCCGGGTACCATTGTCACAGGAGGGGTGTCCTTGGTTACCATGGTCACAGGTGGGTTTCCCTGGTTACCACCGACTGTCAGAAATGCGTCTCCCTGATAACCACGGTCACAGGAGAGGTGTCCTTGGTTACCAGTGACAGTGGGTAGGGGTGTCCTTGGTTACCATGGTCACAGGTGGGTTTCCCTGGTTACCGCCGACTGTCAGAGATGCGTCTCCCTGGTTACAACCGACTGTCAAAGGACGGCTGTCCCTGGGTTCCATTGTCACAGGAGGGGTGTCCTTGGTTACCATGGTCACAGGTGGGTTTCCCTGGTTACCACCGACTGTCACAGGAGGGCTGTCCCTTGGTACCATTGTCACAGGAGGGGTGTCCTTGGTTACCATGGTCACAGGTGGGTTTCCCTGGTTACCACCGAATGTCAGAGATGCGTCTCCCTGATAACCATGGTCACAGGAGAAGTGTCCTTGGTTACCAGTGACAGTGGGTAGGGGTGTCCTTGGTTACCATGGTCACAGGTGTGTTTCCCTGGTTACCACCGACTGTCACAGGAGGGCTGTCCCTGGGTACCATTGTCACAGAGGGGTGTCCTTGGTTACCATGGTCACAGGTGGGTTTCCCTGGTTACCACCGACTGTCAGAGATGCGTCTCCCTGATAACCACGGTCACAGGAGAGGTGTCCTTGGTTACCAGTGACTGTGGGTAGGGGTGTCCTTGGTTACCATGGTCACAGGTGGGTTTCCCTGGTTACCACCGACTGTCACAGGAGGGCTGTCCCTGGGTACCATTGTCACAGAGGGGTGTCCTTGGTTACCATGGTCACAGGTGGGTTTCCCTGGTTACCACCGACTGTCAGAGATGCGTCTCCCTGGTTACCACCGACTGTCACAGGCCGGTGTCCCTGGGCACTGTGAATGTCACAGGTGGGTTTCCCTGGTTACCACCGACTGTCAGAGATGCGTCTCCCTGATAACCACGGTCACAGGAGAGGTGTCCTTGGTTACCAGTGACAGTGGGTAGGGGTGTCCTTGGTTACCATGGTCACAGGTGTGTTTCCCTGGTTACCACCGACTGTCACAGGAGGGCTGTCCCTGGGTACCATTGTCACTGAGGGGTGTCCTTGGTTACCATGGTCACAGGTTGGTTTCCCTGGTTACCACCGACTGTCAGAGATGCGTCTCCCTGGTTACCACCCACTGTCACAGGCCGGTGTCCCTGGGCACTGTGAATGTCACAGGTGGGTTTCCCTGGTTACCACCGACTGTCACAGGATGGCTGTCCCTGGGTACCATTGTCACAGGAGGGGTGTCATTGGTTACCATGGTCACAGGTGGGTTTCCCTGGTTACCACCGACTGTCACAGGAGGGCTGTCCCGGGGTACCATTGTCACAGGAGGGGTGTCCTTGGTTACCATGGTCACAGGTGGGTTTCCCTGGTTACCACCGACTGTCACAGGAGGGCTGTCCCTGGTACCATTGTGACAGGAGGGGTGTCCTTGGTTACCACTGGCACAGGAGGTGTGTCCCTGGTTACCACTGACTGTCCCAGGAAGGGTGTCCTTGGTTACCATGGTCGCAGGTGGGTTTCCCTGGTTCCCACTGACTGTCAGAGATGCGTGTCCCTGGTTACCACCGACTGTCATATATGCGTGTCCCTGGTAACCACGGTCACAGGAGAGGTGTCCGTGGTTACCAGTGACTGTCCTAGTAGGTGGGTCCTTGGTTACCATGGCGACAGGTGGGTTTCCCTGGTTACCACTGACTGTCAGAGATGCGTGTCCCTGGTTACCACCGACTGTCATATGTGCGTGTCCCTGGTAGCCACGGTCACAGGAGAGGTGTCCGTGGTTACCAGTGACTGTCACAGTAGGTGTGTCCTTGGTTACCATGGTCACAGGTGGGTTTCCCTGGTTACCACCGACTGTCAGAGATGCGTGTCCCTGGTTACCACTGACTGTCACAGGACGGTGTCCCTGGGCACTGTGAATGTCACAGGTGGGTTTCCCTGGTTACCACCGACTGTCACAGGACGGCTGTCCCTGGGTACCATTGTCACAGGAGGGGTGTCCTTGGTTACCATGGTCACAGGTGGGTTTCCCTGGTTACCACCGACTGTCACAAGAGGGCTCTCCCTGGGTACCATTGTCACAGGAGGGGTGTCCTTGGTTACCATGGTCACAGGTGGGATTCCCTGGTTATCACCGACTGTCAGAGATGCGTCTCCCTGATAACCACGGTCACAGGAGAGGTGTCCTTGGTTACCAGTGACAGTGGGTAGGGGTGTCCTTGGTTACCATGGTCACAGGTGTGTTTCCCTGGTTACCACCGACTGTCACAGGAGGGCTGTCCCTGGGTACCATTGTCACAGAGGGGTGTCCTTGGTTACCATGGTCACAGGTGGGTTTCCCTGGTTACCACCGACTGTCAGAGATGCGTCTCCCTGGTTACCACCGACTGTCACAGGCCGGTGTCCCTGGGCACTGTGAATGTCACAGGTGGGTTGCCCTGGTTACCACCGACTGTCAGAGATGCGTCTCCCTGATAACCACGGTCACAGGAGAGGTGTCCTTGGTTACCAGTGACAGTGGGTAGGGGTGTCCTTGGTTACCATGGTCACAGGTGTGTTTCCTGGTTACCACCGACTGTCACAGGAGGGCTGTCCCTGGGTACCATTGTCACAGAGGGGTGTCCTTGGTTACCATGGTCACAGGTGGGTTTCCCTGGTTACCACCGACTGTCAGAGATGCGTGTCCCTGGTTACTACCGACTGTCACAGGCCGGTGTCCCTGGGCACTGTGAATGTCACAGGTGGGTTTCCCTGGTTACCACCGACTGTCACAGGAGGGCTGTCCCTTGGTACCATTGTCACAGGAGGGGTGTCCTTGGTTACCATGGTCACAGGTGGGTTTCCCTGGTTACCACCGAATGTCAGAGATGCGTCTCCCTGATAACCATGGTCACAGGAGAAGTGTCCTTGGTTACCAGTGACAGTGGGTAGGGGTGTCCTTGGTTACCATGGTCACAGGTGTGTTTCCCTGGTTACCACCGACTGTCACAGGAGGGCTGTCCCTGGGTACCATTGTCACAGAGGGGTGTCCTTGGTTACCATGGTCACAGGTGGGTTTCCCTGGTTACCACCGACTGTCAGAGATGCGTCTCCCTGATAACCACGGTCACAGGAGAGGTGTCCTTGGTTACCAGTGACTGTGGGTAGGGGTGTCCTTGGTTACCATGGTCACAGGTGGGTTTCCCTGGTTACCACCGACTGTCACAGGAGGGCTGTCCCTGGGTACCATTGTCACAGAGGGGTGTCCTTGGTTACCATGGTCACAGGTGGGTTTCCCTGGTTACCACCGACTGTCAGAGATGCGTCTCCCTGGTTACCACCGACTGTCACAGGCCGGTGTCCCTGGGCACTGTGAATGTCACAGGTGGGTTTCCCTGGTTACCACCGACTGTCAGAGATGCGTCTCCCTGATAACCACGGTCACAGGAGAGGTGTCCTTGGTTACCAGTGACAGTGGGTAGGGGTGTCCTTGGTTACCATGGTCACAGGTGTGTTTCCCTGGTTACCACCGACTGTCACAGGAGGGCTGTCCCTGGGTACCATTGTCACTGAGGGGTGTCCTTGGTTACCATGGTCACAGGTTGGTTTCCCTGGTTACCACCGACTGTCAGAGATGCGTCTCCCTGGTTACCACCGACTGTCACAGGCCGGTGTCCCTGGGCACTGTGAATGTCACAGGTGGGTTTCCCTGGTTACCACCGACTGTCACAGGATGGCTGTCCCTGGGTACCATTGTCACAGGAGGGGTGTCATTGGTTACCATGGTCACAGGTGGGTTTCCCTGGTTACCACCGACTGTCACAGGAGGGCTGTCCCGGGGTACCATTGTCACAGGAGGGGTGTCCTTGGTTACCATGGTCACAGGTGGGTTTCCCTGGTTACCACCGACTGTCACAGGAGGGCTGTCCCTGGTACCATTGTGACAGGAGGGGTGTCCTTGGTTACCACTGGCACAGGAGGTGTGTCCCTGGTTACCACTGACTGTCACAGGAAGGGTGTCCTTGGTTACCATGGTCGCAGGTGGGTTTCCCTGGTTACCACTGACTGTCAGAGATGCGTGTCCCTGCTTACTACCGACTGTCATATATGCGTTTCCCTGGTAACCACGGTCACAGGAGAGGTGTCCGTGGTTACCAGTGACTGTCATAGTAGGTGGGTCCTTGGTTACCATGGCGACAGGTGGGTTTCCCTGGTTACCACTGACTGTCAGAGATGCGTGTCCCTGGTTACCACCGACTGTCATATGTGCGTGTCCCTGGTAGCCACGGTCACAGGAGAGGTGTCCGTGGTTACCAGTGACTGTCACAGTAGGTGTGTCCTTGGTTACCATGGTCACAGGTGGGTTTCCCTGGTTACCACCGACTGTCAGAGATGCGTGTCCCTGGTTACCACTGACTGTCACAGGACGGTGTCCCTGGGCACTGTGAATGTCACAGGTGGGTTTCCCTGGTTACCACCGACTGTCACAGGACGGCTGTCCCTGGGTACCATTGTCACAGGAGGGGTGTCCTTGGTTACCATGGTCACAGGTGGGTTTCCCTGGTTACCACCGACTGTCACAAGAGGGCTCTCCCTGGGTACCATTGTCACAGGAGGGGTGTCCTTGGTTACCATGGTCACAGGTGGGATTCCCTGGTTATCACCGACTGTCAGAGATGCGTCTCCCTGATAACCACGGTCACAGGAGAGGTGTCCTTGGTTACCAGTGACAGTGGGTAGGGGTGTCCTTGGTTACCATGGTCACAGGTGTGTTTCCTTGGTTACCACCGACTGTCACAGGAGGGCTGTCCCTGGGTACCATTGTCACAGAGGGGTGTCCTTGGTTACCATGGTCACAGGTGGGTTTCCCTGGTTACCACCGACTGTCAGAGATGCGTCTCCCTGGTTACCACCGACTGTCACAGGCCGGTGTCCCTGGGCACTGTGAATGTCACAGGTGGGTTGCCCTGGTTACCACCGACTGTCAGAGATGCGTCTCCCTGATAACCACGGTCACAGGAGAGGTGTCCTTGGTTACCAGTGACAGTGGGTAGGGGTGTCCTTGGTTACCATGGTCACAGGTGTGTTTCCTGGTTACCACCGACTGTCACAGGAGGGCTGTCCCTGGGTACCATTGACACAGAGGGGTGTCCTTGGTTACCATGGTCACAGGTGGGTTTCCCTGGTTACCACCGACTGTCAGAGATGCGTGTCCCTGGTTACCACCGACTGTCACAGGCCGGTGTCCCTGGGCACTGTGAATGTCACAGGTGGGTTTCCCTGGTTACCACCGACTGTCACAGGAGGGCTGTCCCGGGGTACCATTGTCACAGGAGGGGTGTCCTTGGTTACCATGGTCACAGGTGGGTTTCCCTGGTTACCACCGACTGTCACAGAGGGCTGTCCCTGGGTACCATTGTCACAGGAGGGGTGTCCTTGGTTACCATGGTCACAGGTGGGTTTCCCTGGTTACCACCGACTGTCAGAGATGCGTCTCCCTGATAACCACGGTCACAGGAGAGGTGTCCTTGGTTACCAGTGACTGTGGGTAGGGGTGTCCTTGGTTACCATGGTCACAGGTGTGTTTCCCTGGTTACCACCGACTGCCACAGGAGGGCTGTCCCTGGGTACCATTGTCACAGGAGGGGTGTCCTTGGTTACCATGGTCACAGGTGGGTTTCCCTGGTTACCACCGACTGTCAGAGATGCGTCTCCCTGATAACCACGGTCACAGGAGAGGTGTCCTTGGTTACCAGTGACAGTGGGTAGGGGTGTCCTTGGTTACCATGGTCACAGGTGTGTTTCCCTGGTTACCACCGACTGCCACAGGAGGGCTGTCCCTGGGTACCATTGTCACAGAGGGGTGTCCTTGGTTACCATGGTCACAGGTGGGTTTCCCTGGTTACCACCGACTGTCAGAGATGCGTCTCCCTGATAACCACGGTCACAGGAGAGGTGTCCTTGGTTACCAGTGACAGTGGGTAGGGGTGTCCTTGGTTACCATGGTCACAGGTGTGTTTCCCTGGTTACCACCGACTGCCACAGGAGGGCTGTCCCTGGGTACCATTGTCACAGAGGGGTGTCCTTGGTTACCATGGTCACAGGTGGGTTTCCCTGGTTACCACCGACTGTCAGAGATGCGTCTCCCTGGTTACCACCGACTGTCACAGGCCGGTGTCCCTGGGCACTGTGAATGTCACAGGTGGGTTTCCCTGGTTACCACCGACTGTAAGAGATGCGTCTCCCTGATAACCACGGTCACAGGAGAGGTGTCCTTGGTTAACAGTGACTGTGGGTAGGGGTGTCCTTGGTTACCACTGGCACAGGAGGTGTGTCCCTGGTTACCACTGACTGTCACAGGAGGGGTGTCCTTGGTTACCATGGTCGCAGGTGGGTTTCCCTGGTTACCACTGACTGTCAGAGATGCGTGTCCCTGGTTACCACCGACTGTCATATGTGCGTGTCCTGGTAACCACGGTCACAGGAGAGGTGTCCTTGGTTACCAGTGACTGTGGGTAGGGGTTTCCTTGGTTAACTTGGTCACAGGTGGTTTTCCCTGGTTACCACTGACTGTCAGAGATGCGTGTCCCTGGTTACCACCGACTGTCATATGTGCGTGTCACTGGTAAACACGGTCACAGGAGAGGTGTCCGTGGTTACCAGTGACTGGCACAGTAGGTGTGTCCTTGGTTACCATGGTCACAGGTGTGTTTCCCTGGTTACCACCGACTGTCACAGGAGGGCTGTCCCTGGGTACCATTGTCACAGAGGGGTGTCCTTGGTTACCATGGTCACAGGTGGGTTTCCCTGGTTACCACCGACTGTCAGAGATGCGTGTCCCTGGTTACCACCGACTGTCACAGGCCGGTGTCCCTGGGCACTGTGAATGTCACAGGTGGGTTTCCCTGGTTACCACCGACTGTCACAGGATGGCTGTCCCTGGGTACCATTGTCACAGGAGGGGTGTCCTTGGTTACCATGGTCACAGGTGGGTTTCCCTGGTTACCACCGACTGTCACAGGAGGGCTGTCCCTGGGTACCATTGTCACAGGAGGGGTGTCCTTGGTTACCATGGTCACAGGTGGGTTTCCCTGGTTACCACCGACTGTCAGAGATGCGTCTCCCTGATAACCACGGTCACAGGAGAGGTGTCCTTGGTTACCAGTGACTGTGGGTAGGGGTGTCCTTGGTTACCACTGGCACAGGAGGTGTGTCCCTGGTTACCACTGACTGTCACAGGAGGGGTGTCCTTGGTTACCATGGTCGCAGGTGGGTTTCCCTGGTTACCACTGACTGTCAGAGATGCGTGTCCCTGGTTACCACCGACTGTCATATGTGCGTGTCGTGGTAACCACGGTCACAGGAGAGGTGTCCTTGGTTACCAGTGACTGTGGGTAGGGGTGTCCTTGGTTAACTTGTTCACAGGTGGGTTTCCCTGGTTACCACTGACTGTCAGAGATGCGTGTCCCTGGTTACCACCGACTGTCATATGTGCGTGTCCCTGGTAACCACAGTCACAGGAGAGGTGTCCGTGGTTACCAGTGACTGGCACAGTAGGTGTGTCCTTGGTTACCATGGTCACAGGTGGGTTTCCCTGGTTACCACCGACTGTCAGAGATGAGTGTCCCTGGTTACCACCGACTGTCACAGGCCGGTGTACCTGGGCACTTTGAATGTCACAGGTGAGTTTCCCTGATTACCACCGACTGTCACAGGAGGGCTGTCCCTGGGTACCATTGTCACAGGAGGGGTGTTCTTGGTTACCATGGTCACAGGTGTGTTTCCCTGGTTACCACTGACTGTCACAGGAGGGCTGTCCCTGGGTACCATTGTCACAGAGGGGTGTCCTTGGTTACCATGGTCACAGGTGGGTTTCCCTGGTTACCACCGACTGTCAGAGATGCGTCTTCCTGGTTACCACCGACTGTCACAGGCCGGTGTCCCTGGGCACTGTGAATGTCACAGGTGGGTTTCCCTGGTTACCACCAACTGTCACAGGTGAGTGTACATGGTTACCACTGACTGTCACAGGAGGGCTGTCCCTGGGTACCATTGTGACAGGAGGGGTGTGCTTGGTTACCACTAGCTCAGGAGGTGTGTCCCTGGTTACCACTGACTGTCACAGGAGGGGTGTCCTTGGTTACCATGGTCGCAGGTGGGTTTCCCTGGTTACCACTGACTGTCAGAGATGCGTGTCCCTGGTTACCACCGACTGTCATATGTGCGTGTCCTGGTAACCACGGTCACAGGAGAGGTGTCCTTGGTTACCAGTGACTGTGGGTAGGGGTGTCCTTGGTTACCATGTTCACAGGTGGTTTTCCCTGGTTACCACCGACTGTCACAGGAGGGCTGTCCCTGGGTACCGTTGTCACAGGAGGGGTGTCCTTGTTTAACATGGTCGCAGGTGGGTTTCCCTGGTTACCACTGACTGTCAGAGATGCGTGTCCCTCGTTACCACCTACTGTCACAGGCCGGTGTCCCTGGGCACTGTGAATGTCACAGGTGGGTTTCCCTGGTTACCACTGACTGTCAGAGATGCGTCTCCCTGATAACCACGGTCACAGGAGAGGTGTCCTTGGTTACCAGTGACAGTGGGTAGGGGTGTCCTTGGTTACCATGGTCACAGGTGTGTTTCCCTGGTTACCACCGACTGTCACAGGAGGGCTGTCCCTGGGTACCATTGTCACAGAGGGGTGTCCTTGGTTACCATGGTCACAGGTGGGTTTCCCTGGTTACCACCGACTGTCAGAGATGCGTCTCCCTGATTACCACCGACTGTCACAGGACGGCTGTCCCTGGGTTCCATTGTCACAGGAGGGGTGTCCTTGGTTACCATGGTCACAGGTGGGTTTCCCTGGTTACCACCGACTGTCACAGGAGGGCTGTCCCTTGGTACCATTGTCACAGGACGGGTGTCCTTGGTTACCATGGTCACAGGTGGGTTTCCCTGGTTACCACCGAATGTCAGAGAGGCGTCTCCCTGATAACCATGGTCACAGGAGAGGTGTCCTTGGTTACCAGTGACAGTGGGTAGGGGTGTCCTTGGTTACCATGGTCACAGGTGTGTTTCCCTGGTTACCACCGACTGTCACAGGAGGGCTGTCCCTGGGTACCGTTGTCACAGAGGGGTGTCCTTGGTTACCATGGTCACAGGTGGGTTTCCCTGGTTACCACCGACTGTCAGAGATTCGTCTCCCTGTTTACCACCGACTGTCACAGGCCGGTGTCCCTGGGCACTGTGAATGTCACAGGTGGGTTTCCCTGGTTACCACCGACTGTCAGAGATGCGTCTCCCTGATAACCACGGTCACAGGAGAGGTGTCCTTGGTTACCAGTGACTGTGGGTAGGGGTGTCCTTGGTTACCATGGTCACAGGTGTGTTTCCCTGGTTACCACCGACTGTCACAGGAGGGCTGTCCCTAGGTACCATTGTCACAGGAGGGGTGTCCTTGGTTACCATGGTCACAGGTGGGTTTCCCTGGTTACCACCGACTGTCACAGGCGGGCTGTCCCTGGTACCATTGTGACAGGAGGGGTGTCCTTGGTTACCACTGGCACAGGAGGTGTGTCCCTGGTTACCACTGACTGTCACAGGAAGGGTGTCCTTGGTTACCATGGTCGCAGGTGGGTTTCCCTGGTTACCACTGACTGTCATAGATGCGTGTCCCTGTTTACCACCGACTGTCATATATGCGTGTCCCTGGTAACCACGGTCACAGGAGAGGTGTCTGTGGTTACCAGTGACTGTCACAGTAGGTGGGTCCTTGGTTACCATGGCGACAGGTGGGTTTCCCTTGTTACCACCGACTGTCAGAGATGCGTGTCCCGGGTTACCACCGACTGTCATATGTGCGTGTCCGTGGTAGCCACGGTCACAGGAGAGGTGTCCGTGGTTACCAGTGACTGTCACAGTAGGTGTGTCCTTGGTTACCATGGTCACAGGTGGGTTTCCCTGGTTACCACCGACTGTCAGAGATGCGTGTCCCTGGTTACCACCGACTGTCACTGGCCGGTGTCCCTGGGCACTGTGAATGTCACAGGTGGGTTTCCCTGGTTACCACCGACTGTCACAGGATGGCTGTCCCTGGGTACCATTGTCACAGGAGGGGTGTCCTTGGTTACCATGGTCACAGGTGGGTTTCCCTGGTTACCACCGACTGTCACAGGAGGGCTGTCCCGGGGTACCATTGTCACAGGAGGGGTGTCCTTGGTTACCATGGTCACAGGTGGGTTTCCCTGGTTACCACCGACTGTCACAGGAGGGCTGTCCCTGGGTACCATTGTCACAGGAGGGGTGTCCTTGGTTACCATGGTCACAGGTGGGTTTCCCTGGTTACCACCGACTGTCAGAGATGCGTCTCCCTGATAACCACGGTCACAGGAGAGGTGTCCTTGGTTACCAGTGACAGTGGGTAGGGGTGTCCTTGGTTACCATGGTCACAGGTGTGTTTCCCTGGTTACCACCGACTGTCACAGGAGGGCTGTCCCTGGGTACCATTGTCACAGAGTGGTGTCCTTGGTTACCATGGTCACAGGTGGGTTTCCCTGGTTACCACCGACTGTCAGAGATGCGTCTCCCTGGTTACCACCGACTGTCACAGGCCGGTGTCCCTGGGCACTGTGAATGTCACAGGTGGGTTTCCCTGGTTACCACCGACTGTCAGAGATGCGTCTCCCTGATAACCACGGTCACAGGAGAGGTGTCCTTGGTTACCAGTGAATGTGGGTAGGGGTGTCCTTGGTTACCACTGGCACAGGAGGTGTGTCCCTGGTTACCACTGACTGTCACAGGAGGGGTGTCCTTGGTTACCACGGTCGCAGGTGGGTTTCCCTGTTTACCATTGACTGTCAGAGATGCGTGTCCCTGGTTACCACCGACTGTCATATGTGCGTGTCCTGGTAACCACGGTCACAGGAGAGGTGTCCTTGGTTACCAGTGACTGTGGGTAGGGGTATCCTTGGTTAACTTGTTCACAGGTGGGTTTCCCTGGTTACCACTGACTGTCAGAGATGCGTGTCCCTGGTTAACACTGACTGTCATATGTGCGTGTCCCTGGTAACTACGGTCACAGGAGAGGTGTCCATGGTTACCAGTGACTGGCACAGTAGGTGTGTCCTTGGTTACCATGGTCACAGGTGTGTTTCCCTGGTTACCACCGACTGTCAGAGATGCGTGTCCCTGGTTACCACCGACTGTCACAGGCCGGTGTCCCTGGGCACTGTGAATGTCACAGGTGAGTTTCCCTGATTACCACCGACTGTCACAGGAGGGCTGTCCCTGGGTACCATTGTCACAGGAGGGGTGTCCTTGGTTACCACTGGCACAGGAGGTGTGTCCCTGGTTACCACTGACTGTCACAGGAGGGGTGTCCTTGGTTACCATGGTCGCAGGTGGGTTTCCCTGGTTACCACTGACTGTCAGAAATGCGTGTCCCTGGTTACCACCGACTGTCATATGTGCGTGTCCTGGTAACCACGGTCACAGGAGAGGTGTCCTTGGTTACCAGTGACTGTCATAGTAGGTGGGTCCTTGGTTACCATGGCGACAGGTGGGTTTCCCTGGTTACCACTGACTGTCAGAGATGCGTGTCCCTGGTTACCACCGACTGTCATATGTGCGTGTCCCTGGTAGCCACGGTCACAGGAGAGGTGTCCGTGGTTACCAGTGACTGTCACAGTAGGTGTGTCCTTGGTTACCATGGTCACAGGTGGGTTTCCCTGGTTACCACCGACTGTCAGAGATGCGTGTCCCTGGTTACCACCGACTGTCACAGGCCGGTGTCCCTGGGCACTGTGAATGTCACAGGTGGGTTTCCCTGGTTACCACCAACTGTCACAGGTGAGTGTACATGGTTACCACTAACTGTCACAGGAGGGCTGTCCCTGGGTACCATTGTGACAGGAGGGGTGTGCTTGGTTACCACTAGCACAGGAGGTGTGTCCCTGGTTACCACTGACTGTCACAGGAGGGGTGTCCTTGGTTACCATGGTCGCAGGTGGGTTTCCCTGGTTACCACTGACTGTCAGAAATGCGTGTCCCTGGTTACCACCGACTGTCATATGTGCGTATCCTGGTAACCACGGTCACAGGAGAGGTGTCCTTGGTTACCAGTGACTGTGGGTAGGGGTGTCCTTGGTTACCATGTTCACAGGTGGTTTTCCCTGGTTACCACCGACTGTCACAGGAGGGCTGTCCCTGGGTACCGTTGTCACAGGAGGGGTGTCCTTGGTTACCACTGGTACAAGAGGTGTGTCCCTGGTTACCACTGACTGTCACAGGAGGGGTGTCCTTGTTTAACATGGTCGCAGGTGGGTTTCCCTGGTTACCACTGACTGTCAGAGATGCGTGTCCCTGGTTACCTCCGACTGTCACAGGCCGGTGTCCCTGGGCACTGTGAATGTCACAGGTGGGTTTCCCTGGTTACCACCGACTGTCAGAGATGCGTCTCCCTGATAACCACGGTCACAGGAGAGGTGTCCTTGGTTACCAGTGACAGTGGGTAGGGGTGTCCTTGGTTACCATGGTCACAGGTGTGTTTCCTTGGTTACCACCGACTGTCACAGGAGGGCTGTCCCTGGGTACCATTGTCACAGAGGGGTGTCCTTGGTTACCATGGTCACAGGTGGGTTTCCCTGGTTACCACCGACTGTCAGAGATGCGTCTCCCTGGTTACCACCGACTGTCACAGGCCGGTGTCCCTGGGCACTGTGAATGTCACAGGTGGGTTGCCCTGGTTACCACCGACTGTCAGAGATGCGTCTCCCTGATAACCACGGTCACAGGAGAGGTGTCCTTGGTTACCAGTGACAGTGGGTAGGGGTGTCCTTGGTTACCATGGTCACAGGTGTGTTTCCTGGTTACCACCGACTGTCACAGGAGGGCTGTCCCTGGGTACCATTGTCACAGAGGGGTGTCCTTGGTTACCATGGTCACAGGTGGGTTTCCCTGGTTACCACCGACTGTCAGAGATGCGTGTCCCTGGTTACCACCGACTGTCACAGGCCGGTGTCCCTGGGCACTGTGAATGTCACAGGTGGGTTTCCCTGGTTACCACCGACTGTCACAGGAGGGCTGTCCCGGGGTACCATTGTCACAGGAGGGGTGTCCTTGGTTACCATGGTCACAGGTGGGTTTCCCTGGTTACCACCGACTGTCACAGGAGGGCTGTCCCTGGGTACCATTGTCACAGGAGGGGTGTCCTTGGTTACCATGGTCACAGGTGGGTTTCCCTGGTTACCACCGACTGTCAGAGATGCGTCTCCCTGATAACCACGGTCACAGGAGAGGTGTCCTTGGTTACCAGTGACAGTGGGTAGGGGTGTCCTTGGTTACCATGGTCACAGGTGTGTTTCCCTGGTTACCACCGACTGTCACAGGAGGGCTGTCCGTGGGTACCATTGTCACAGAGGGGTGTCCTTGGTTACCATGGTCACAGGTTGGTTTCCCTGGTTACCACCGACTGTCAGAAATGCGTCTCCCTGGTTACCACCGACTGTCACAGGCCGGTGTCCCTGGGCACTGTGAATGTCACAGGTGGTTTTCCCTGGTTACCACCGACTGTCAGAGATGCGTCTCCCTGATAACCACGGTCACAGGAGAGGTGTCCTTGGTTACCAGTGACTGTGGGTAGGGGTGTCCTTGGTTACCATGGTCACAGGTGGGTTTCCCTGGTTACCACCGACTGTCACAGGAGGGCTGTCCCTGGGTACCATTGTCACAGGAGGGGTGTCCTTGGTTACCATGGTCACAGGTGGGTTTCCCTGGTTACCACCGACTGTCAGAGATGCGTCTCCCTGATAACCACGGTCACAGGAGAGGTGTCCTTGGTTACCAGTGACAGTGGGTAGGGGTGTCCTTGGTTACCATGGTCACAGGTGTGTTTCCCTGGTTACCACCGACTGCCACAGGAGGGCTGTCCCTGGGTACCATTGTCACAGAGGGGTGTCCTTGGTTACCATGGTCACAGGTGGGTTTCCCTGGTTACCACCGACTGTCAGAGATGCGTCTCCCTGATAACCACGGTCACAGGAGAGGTGTCCTTGGTTACCAGTGACAGTGGGTAGGGGTGTCCTTGGTTACCATGGTCACAGGTGTGTTTCCCTGGTTACCACCGACTGCCACAGGAGGGCTGTCCCTGGGTACCATTGTCACAGAGGGGTGTCCTTGGTTACCATGGTCACAGGTGGGTTTCCCTGGTTACCACCGACTGTCAGAGATGCGTCTCCCTGGTTACCACCGACTGTCACAGGCCGGTGTCCCTGGGCACTGTGAATGTCACAGGTGGGTTTCCCTGGTTACCACCGACTGTAAGAGATGCGTCTCCCTGATAACCACGGTCACAGGAGAGGTGTCCTTGGTTAACAGTGACTGTGGGTAGGGGTGTCCTTGGTTACCACTGGCACAGGAGGTGTGTCCCTTGTTACCACTGACTGTCACAGGAGGGGTGTCCTTGGTTACCATGGTCGCAGGTGGGTTTCCCTGGTTACCACTGACTGTCAGAGATGCGTGTCCCTGGTTACCACCGACTGTCATATGTGCGTGTCCTGGTAACCACGGTCACAGGAGAGGTGTCCTTGGTTACCAGTGACTGTGGGTAGGGGTTTCCTTGGTTAACTTGGTCACAGGTGGTTTTCCCTGGTTACCACTGACTGTCAGAGATGCGTGTCCCTGGTTACCACCGACTGTCATATGTGCGTGTCACTGGTAAACACGGTCACAGGAGAGGTGTCCGTGGTTACCAGTGACTGGCACAGTAGGTGTGTCCTTGGTTACCATGGTCACAGGTGTGTTTCCCTGGTTACCACCGACTGTCACAGGAGGGCTGTCCCTGGGTACCGTTGTCACAGAGGGGTGTCCTTGGTTACCATGGTCACAGGTGGGTTTCCCTGGTTACCACCGACTGTCAGAGATTCGTCTCCCTGTTTACCACCGACTGTCACAGGCCGGTGTCCCTGGGCACTGTGAATGTCACAGGTGGGTTTCCCTGGTTACCACCGACTGTCAGAGATGCGTCTCCCTGATAACCACGGTCACAGGTGAGGTGTCCTTGGTTACCAGTGACTGTGGGTAGGGGTGTCCTTGGTTACCATGGTCACAGGTGTGTTTCCCTGGTTACCACCGACTGTCACAGGAGGGCTGTCCCTGGGTACCATTGTCACAGGAGGGGTGTCCTTGGTTACCATGGTCACAGGTGGGTTTCCCTGGTTACCACCGACTGTCACAGGCGGGCTGTCCCTGGTACCATTGTGACAGGAGGGGTGTCCTTGGTTACCACTGGCACAGGAGGTGTGTCCCTGGTTACCACTGACTGTCACAGGAAGGGTGTCCTTGGTTACCATGGTCGCAGGTGGGTTTCCCTGGTTACCACTGACTGTCATAGATGCGTGTCCCTGTTTACCACCGACTGTCATATATGCGTGTCCCTGGTAACCACGGTCACAGGAGAGGTGTCTGTGGTTACCAGTGACTGTCACAGTAGGTGGGTCCTTGGTTACCATGGCGACAGGTGGGTTTCCCTTGTTACCACCGACTGTCAGAGATGCGTGTCCCTGGTTACCACCGACTGTCATATGTGCGTGTCCGTGGTAGCCACGGTCACAGGAGAGGTGTCCGTGGTTACCAGTGACTGTCACAGTAGGTGTGTCCTTGGTTACCATGGTCACAGGTGGGTTTCCCTGGTTACCACCGACTGTCAGAGATGCGTGTCCCTGGTTACCACCGACTGTCACAGGCCGGTGTCCCTGGGCACTGTGAATGTCACAGGTGGGTTTCCCTGGTTACCACCGACTGTCACAGGATGGCTGTCCCTGGGTACCATTGTCACAGGAGGGGTGTCCTTGGTTACCATGGTCACAGGTGGGTTTCCCTGGTTACCACCGACTGTCACAGGAGGGCTGTCCCGGGGTACCATTGTCACAGGAGGGGTGTCCTTGGTTACCATGGTCACAGGTGGGTTTCCCTGGTTACCACCGACTGTCACAGGAGGGCTGTCCCTGGGTACCATTGTCACAGGAGGGGTGTCCTTGGTTACCATGGTCACAGGTGGGTTTCCCTGGTTACCACCGACTGTCAGAGATGCGTCTCCCTGATAACCACGGTCACAGGAGAGGTGTCCTTGGTTACCAGTGACAGTGGGTAGGGGTGTCCTTGGTTACCATGGTCACAGGTGTGTTTCCCTGGTTACCACCGACTGTCACAGGAGGGCTGTCCCTGGGTACCATTGTCACAGAGTGGTGTCCTTGGTTACCATGGTCACAGGTGGGTTTCCCTGGTTACCACCGACTGTCAGAGATGCGTCTCCCTGGTTACCACCGACTGTCACAGGCCGGTGTCCCTGGGCACTGTGAATGTCACAGGTGGGTTTCCCTGGTTACCACCGACTGTCAGAGATGCGTCTCCCTGATAACCACGGTCACAGGAGAGGTGTCCTTGGTTACCAGTGAATGTGGGTAGGGGTGTCCTTGGTTACCACTGGCACAGGAGGTGTGTCCCTGGTTACCACTGACTGTCACAGGAGGGGTGTCCTTGGTTACCACGGTCGCAGGTGGGTTTCCCTGGTTACCATTGACTGTCAGAGATGCGTGTCCCTGGTTACCACCGACTGTCATATGTGCGTGTCCTGGTAACCACGGTCACAGGAGAGGTGTCCTTGGTTACCAGTGACTGTGGGTAGGGGTGTCCTTGGTTAACTTGTTCACAGGTGGGTTTCCCTGGTTACCACTGACTGTCAGAGATGCGTGTCCCTGGTTAACACTGACTGTCATATGTGCGTGTCCCTGGTAACCACGGTCACAGGAGAGGTGTCCATGGTTACCAGTGACTGGCACAGTAGGTGTGTCCTTGGTTACCATGGTCACAGGTGTGTTTCCCTGGTTACCACCGACTGTCAGAGATGCGTGTCCCTGGTTACCACCGACTGTCACAAGCCGGTGTCCCTGGGCACTGTGAATGTCACAGGTGAGTTTCCCTGATTACCACCGACTGTCACAGGAGGGCTGTCCCGGGGTACCATTGTCACAGGAGGGGTGTTCTTGGTTACCACTGGCACAGGAGGTGTGTCCCTGGTTACCACTGACTGTCACAGGAGGGGTGTCCTTGGTTACCATGGTCGCAGGTGGGTTTCCCTGGTTACCACTGACTGTCAGAAATGCGTGTCCCTGGTTACCACCGACTGTCATATGTGCGTGTCCTGATAACCACGGTCACAGGAGAGGTGTCCTTGGTTACCAGTGACTGTGGGTAGGGGTGTCCTTGGTTACCATGGTCACAGGTGGGTTTCCCTGGTTACCACCGACTGTCACAGGAGGGCTGTCCCTGGGTACCATTGTCACAGGAGGGGTGTCCTTGGTTACCATGGTCACAGGTGGGTTTCCCTGGTTACCACCGACTGTCACAGGAGGGCTGTCCCTGGGTACCATTGTCACAGGAGGGGTGTCCTTGGTTACCATGGTCGCAGGTGGGTTTCCCTGGTTACCACTGACTGTCAGAGATGCGTGTCCCTGGTTACCACCGACTGTCATATATGCGTGTCCCTGGTAACCACGGTCACAGGAGAGGTGTCCGTGGTTACCAGTGACTGTCACAGTAGGTGGGTCCTTGGTTAACATGGCGACAGTTGGGTTTCCCTGGTTACCACCGACTGTCAGAGATGCGTGTCCCTGGTTACCACCGACTGTCACAGGCCGGTGTCCCTGGGAAATGGGAATGTCACAGGTGGGTTTCCCTGGTTACCACCGACTGTCACAGGTGAGTGTACATGGTTACCACCGACTGTCACAGGATGGCTGTCCCTGGGTACCATTGTCACAGGAGGGGTGTCCTTGGTTACCATGGTCACAGGTGGGTTTCCCTGGTTACCACCGACTGTCACAGGAGGGCTGTCCATGGATACCATTGTCACAGGAGGGGTGTCCTTTGTTACCATGGTCACAGGTGGGTTTCCCTGCTTACCACCGACTGTCAGAAATATGTGTCCCTGGTTACCACCGACTGTCACAGGCAGGTGTCCCTGGGCACTGTGAATGTCACAGGTGGGTTTCCCTGGTTAACACCGACTGTCACAGGATGGCTGTCCCTGGGTACCATTGTCACAGGAGGGGTGTCCTTGGTTACCATGGTCACAGGTGGGTTTCCCTGGTTACCACCGACTGTCACAGGAGGGCTGTCCCTGGGTACCATTGTCACAGGAGGGGTGTCCTTGGTTACCATGGTCACAGGTGGGTTTCCCTGGTTACCACCGACTGTCAGAGATGCGTCTCCCTGATAACCACGGTCACAGGAGAGGTGTCCTTGCTTACCAGTGACTGTGGGTAGGGGTGTCCTTGGTTACCATGGTCACAGGTGGTTTTCCCTGGTTACCACCGACTGTCACAGGAGGGCTGTCCCTGGGTACCATTGTCACAGGAGGGGTGTCCTTGGTTACCACTGGCACAGGAGGTGTGTCCCTGGTTACCACTGACTGTCACAGGAGGGGTGTCCTTGGTTACCATGGTCGCAGGTGGGTTTCCCTGTTTACCAATGACTGTCAGAGATGCGTGTCCCTGGTTACCACCGACTGTCATATGTGCGTGTCCTGGTAACCACGGTCACAGGAGAGGTGTCCTTGGTTACCAGTGACTGTGGGTAGGGGTGTCCTTGGTTACCATGGTCACAGGTGGGTTTCCCTGGTTACCACCGACTGTCACAGGAGGGCTGTCCCTGGGTACCATTGTCACAGGAGGGGTGTCCTTGGTTACCACTGGCACAGGAGGTGTGTCCCTGGTTACCACTGACTGTCACCGGAGGGGTGTCCTTGGTTAACATGGTCGCAGGTGGGTTTCCCTGGTTACCACTGACTGTCAGAGATGCGTGTCCCTGGTTACCACCGACTGTCATATGTGCGTGTCCCTGGTAGCCACGGTCACAGGAGAGGTGTCCGTGGTTACCAGTGACTGTCACAGTAGGTGTGTCCTTGGTTACCATGGTCACAGGTGGGTTTCCCTGGTTACCACCGACTGTCAGAGATGCGTGTCCCTGATTACCACCGACTGTCACAGGCCGGTGTCCCTGGGCACTGTGAATGTCACAGGTGGGTTTCCCTGGTTACCACCGACTGTCACAGGACGGCTGTCCCTGGGTACCATTGTCACAGGAGGGGTGTCCTTGGTTGCCACTGGCACAGGAGGTGTTTGCCTGGTTACCACTGACTGTCACAGGAGGGGTGTCCTTGGTTACCATGATTGCAGGTGGGTTTCCCTGGTTACCACTGACTGTCAGAAATGCCTGTCCCTGGTTACCACCGACTGTCATATGTGCGTGTCCTGGTAACCACAGTCACAGGAGAGGTGTCCTTGGTTACCAGTGACTGTGGGTTGGGGTGTCCTTGGTTACCATGGTCACAGGTGGGTTTCCCTGCTTACCACCGACTGTCAGAAATATGTGTCCCTGGTTACCACCGACTGTCACAGGCAGGTGTCCCTGGGCACTGTGAATGTCACAGGTGGGTTTCCCTGGTTACCACCGACTGTCACAGGACGGCTGTCCCTGGGTTCCATTGTCACAGGAGGGGTGTCCTTGGTTACCATGGTCACAGGTGGGTTTCCCTGGTTACCACCGACTGTCACAGGAGGGCTGTCCCTTGGTACCATTGTCACAGGACGGGTGTCCTTGGTTACCATGGTCACAGGTGGGTTTCCCTGGTTACCACCGACTGTCACAGGAGGGCTGTCCGTGGGTACTATTGTCACAGGAGGGGTGTCCTTGGTTACCGTGGTCACAGGTGGGTTTCCCTGGTTACCACCGACTGTCAGAGATGCGTGTCCCTGGTAACCATGGTCACAGGAGAGGTGTCCTTGGTTACCAGTGACTGTGGGTAGGGGTGTCCTTGGTTACCATGGTCACAGGTGGGTTTCCCTTGTTACCACCGACTGTCACAGGAGGGCTGTCCATGGATACCATTGTCACAGGAGGGGTGTCCTTGGTTACCATGGTCACAGGTGGGTTTCCCTGCTTACCACCGACTGTCAGAAATATGTGTCCCTGGTTACCACCGACTGTCACAGGCAGGTGTCCCTGGGCACTGTGAATGTCACAGGTGGGTTTCCCTGGTTACCACCGACTGTCACAGGATGGCTGTCCCTGGGTACCATTGTCACAGGAGGGGTGTCCTTGGTTACCATGGTCACAGGTGGGTTTCCCTGGTTACCACCGACTGTCAGAGATGCGTCTCCCTGATAACCACGGTCACAGGAGAGGTGTCCTTGCTTACCAGTGACTGTGGGTAGGGGTGTCCTTGGTTACCATGGTCACAGGTGGTTTTCCCTGGTTACCACCGACTGTCACAGGAGGGCTGTCCCTGGGTACCATTGTCACAGGAGGGGTGTCCTTGGTTACCACTGGCACAGGAGGTGTGTCCCTGGTTACCACTGACTGTCACAGGAGGGGTGTCCTTGGTTACCATGGTCGCAGGTGGGTTTCCCTGGTTACCAATGACTGTCAGAGATGCGTGTCCCTGGTTACCACCGACTGTCATATGTGCGTGTCCTGGTAACCACGGTCACAGGAGAGGTGTCCTTGGTTACCAGTGACTGTGGGTAGGGGTGTCCTTGGTTACCATGGTCACAGGTGGGTTTCCCTGGTTACCACCGACTGTCACAGGAGGGCTGTCCCTGGGTACCATTGTCACAGGAGGGGTGTCCTTGGTTACCACTGGCACAGGAGGTGTGTCCCTGGTTACCACTGACTGTCACAGGAGGGGTGTCCTTGGTTAACATGGTCGCAGGTGGGTTTCCCTGGTTACCACTGACTGTCAGAGATGCGTGTCCCTGGTTACCACCGACTGTCATATGTGCGTGTCCCTGGTAGCCACAGTCACAGGAGAGGTGTCCGTGGTTACCAGTGACTGTCACAGTAGGTGTGTCCTTGGTTACCATGGTCACAGGTGGGTTTCCCTGGTTACCACCGACTGTCAGAGATGCGTGTCCCTGATTACCACCGACTGTCACAGGCCGGTGTCCCTGGGCACTGTGAATGTCACAGGTGGGTTTCCCTGGTTACCACCGACTGTCACAAGACGGCTGTCCCTGGGTACCATTGTCACAGGAGGGGTGTCCTTGGTTACCATGGTTGCAGGTGGGTTTCCCTGGTTACCACTGACTGTCAGAAATGCCTGTCCCTGGTTACCACCGACTGTCATATGTGCGTGTCCTGGTAACCACGGTCACAGGAGAGGTGTCCTTGGTTACGAGTGACTGTGGGTAGGGGTGTCCTTGGTTACCATGGTCACAAGTGGGTTTCCCTGGTTACCACCAACTGTCACAGGAGGGCTGTCCGTGGGTACTATTGTCACAGGAGGGGTGTCCTTGGTTACTGTGGTCACAGGTGGGTTTCCCTGGTTACCACCGACTGTCAGAGATGCGTGTCCCTGGTAACCATGGTCACAGGAGAGGTGTCCTTGGTTACCAGTGACTGTGGGTAGGGGTGTCCTTGGTTACCATGGTCACAGGTGGGTTTCCCTTGTTACCACCGACTGTCACAGGAGGGCTGTCCATGGATACCATTGTCACAGGAGGGGTGTCCTTGGTTACCATGGTCACAGGTGGGTTTCCCTGCTTACCACCGACTGTCAGAAATATGTGTCCCTGGTTACCACCGACTGTCACAGGCAGGTGTCCCTGGGCACTGTGAATGTCACAGGTGGGTTTCCCTGGTTACCACCGACTGTCACAGGATGGCTGTCCCTGGGTACCATTGTCACAGGAGGGGTGTCCTTGGTTACCATGGTCACAGGTGGGTTTCCCTGGTTACCACCGACTGTCACAGGAGGGCTGTCCCTGGGTACCATTGTCACAGGAGGGGTGTCCTTGGTTACCACTGGCACAGGAGGTGTGTCCCTGGTTACCACTGACTGTCACCGGAGGGGTGTCCTTGGTTAACATGGTCGCAGGTGGGTTTCCCTGGTTACCACTGACTGTCAGAGATGCGTGTCCCTGGTTACCACCGACTGTCATATGTGCGTGTCCCTGGTAGCCACGGTCACAGGAGAGGTGTCCGTGGTTACCAGTGACTGTCACAGTAGGTGTGTCCTTGGTTACCATGGTCAGAGGTGGGTTTCCCTGGTTACCACCGACTGTCAGAGATGCGTGTCCCTGATTACCACCGACTGTCACAGGCCGGTGTCCCTGGGCACTGTGAATGTCACAGGTGGGTTTCCCTGGTTACCACCGACTGTCACAGGACGGCTGTCCCTGGGTACCATTGTCACAGGAGGGGTGTCCTTGGTTACCATGGTCGCAGGTGGGTTTCCCTGGTTACCACCGACTGTCACAGGAGGGCTCTCCCTGGGTACCATTTTCACAGGAGGGGTGTCCTTGGTTACCATGGTCACAGGTGGGATTCCCTGGTTATCACCGACTGTCACAGATGCGTCTCCCTGATAACCACGGTCACAGGAGAGGTGTCCTTGGTTACCAGTGACAGTGGGTAGGGGTGTCCTTGGTTACCATGGTCACAGGTTTCTTTCCCTGGTTACCACCGACTGTCACAGGATGGCTGTCCCTGGGTACCATTGTCACAGAGGGGTGTCCTTGGTTACCATGGTCACAGGTGGGTTTCCCTGGTTACCACCGACTGTCAGAGATGCGTCTCCCTGGTTACCACCGACTGTCACAGGCCGGTGTCCCTGGGCACTGTGAATGTCACAGGTGGGTTGCCCTGGTTACCACCGACTGTCAGAGATGCGTCTCCCTGATAACCACGGTCACAGGAGAGGTGTCCTTGGTTACCAGTGACAGTGGGTAGGGGTGTCCTTGGTTACCATGGTCACAGGTGTGTTTCCCTGGTTACCACCGACTGTCACAGGAGGGCTGTCCCTGGGTACCATTGTCACAGAGGGGTGTCCTTGGTTACCATGGTCACAGGTGGGTTTCCCTGGTTACCACCGACTGTCAGAGATGCGTGTCCCTGGTTACCACCGACTGTCACAGGCCGGTGTCCCTGGGCATTGTGAATGTCACAGGTGGGTTCCCCTGGTTACCACCGACTGTCACAGGACGGCTGTCCCTGGGTTCCATTGTCACAGGAGGGGTGTCCTTGGTTACCATGGTCACAGGTGGGTTTTCCTGGTTACCACCGACTGTCACAGGAGGGCTGTCCCTGGGTACCATTGTCACAGGAGGGGTGTCCTTGGTTACCATGGTCACAGGTGGGTTTCCCTGGTTACCACCGACTGTCACAGGAGGGCTGTCCCTGGGTACCATTGTGACAGGAGGGGTGTCCTTGGTTACCACTGGCACAGGAGGTGTGTCCCTGGTTACCACTGACTGTCACAGGAGGGGTGTCCTTGGTTACCATGGTCGCAGGTGGGTTTCCCTGGTTACCACTGACTGTCACAGGCCGGTGTCCCTGGGAAATGGGAATGTCACAGGTGGGTTTCCCTGGTTACCACCGACTGTCTCAGGTGAGTGTACATGGTTACCACTGACTGTCACAGGAGGGCTGTCCCTGGGTAACATTGTGACAGGAGGGGTTTCCTTGCTTACCACTGGCACAGGAGGTGTGACCCTGCTTACCACTGACTGTCATATGTGCGTGTCCTGGTAACCACGATCACAGGAGAGGTGGACTTGGTTACCAGTGACTGTGGGTAGGGGTGTCCTTGGTTACCATGGTCACAGGTGTGTTTCCCTGGTTACCACCGACTGTCAGAGATGCGTCTCCCTGGTTACCACCGACTGTCACAGGCCGGTGTCCCTGGGCACTGTGAATGTCACAGGTGGGTTTCCCTGGTTACCAACAACTGTCACAGGTGAGTGTACATGGTTACCACTGACTGTCACAGGAGGGCTGTCCCTGGGTATCATTGTCACAGGAGGGGTGTCCTTGGTTACCATGGTCACAGGTGGGTTTCCCTGGTTACCACCGAATGTCAGAGATGCGTCTCCCTGATAACCATGGTCACAGGAGAAGTGTCCTTGGTTACCAGTGACAGTGGGTAGGGGTGTCCTTGGTTACCATGGTCACAGGTGTGTTTCCCTGGTTACCACCGACTGTCACAGGAGGGCTGTCCCTGGGTACCATTGTCACAGAGGGGTGTCCTTGGTTACCATGGTCACAGGTGGGTTTCCCTGGTTACCACCGACTGTCAGAGATGTGTCTCCCTGGTTACCACCGACTGTCACAGGCCGGTGTCCCTGGGCACTGTGAATGTCACAGGTGGGTTTCCCTGGTTACCACCGACTGTCAGAGATGCGTCTCCCTGATAACCACGGTCACAGGAGAGGTGTCCTTGGTTACCAGTGACAGTGGGTAGGGGTGTCCTTGGTTACCATGGTCACAGGTGTGTTTCCCTGGTTACCACCGACTGTCACAGGAGGGCTGTCCCTGGGTACCATTGTCACAGAGGGGTGTCCTTGGTTACCATGGTCACAGGTGGGTTTCCCTGGTTACCACCGACTGTCAGAGATGCGTGTCCCTGTTTACCACCGACTGTCATATGTGCGTGTCCTGGTAACCACGGTCACAGGAGAGGTGTCCTTGGTTACCAGTGACTGTGGGTAGGGGTGTCCTTGGTTACCATGGTCAGAGGTGTGTTTCCCTGGTTACCACCGACTGTCAGAGATGCGTCTCCCTGGTTACCACCGACTGTCACAGGCCGGTGTCCCTGGGCACTGTGAATGTCACAGGTGGGTTTCCCTGGTTACCACCGACTGTCACAGGTGAGTGTACATGGTTACCACTGACTGTCACAGGAGGGCTGTCCCTGGGTACCATTGTGACAGGAGGGGTGTCCTTGGTTGCCACTGGCACAGGAGGTGTTTGGCTGGTTACCACTGACTGTCACAGGAGGGGTGTCCTTGGTTACCATGATTGCAGGTGGGTTTCCCTGGTTACCACTGACTGTCAGAAATGCCTCTCCCTGGTTACCACCGACTGTCATATGTGCGTGTCCTGGTAACCACAGTCACAGGAGAGGTGTCCTTGGTTACCAGTGACTGTGGGTTGGGGTGTCCTTGGTTACCATGGTCACAGGTGGGTTTCCCTGGTTACCACCGACTGTCACAGGAGGGCTGTCTGTGGGTACTATTGTCACAGGAGGGGTGTCCTTGGTTACCGTGGTCACAGGTGGGTTTCCCTGGTTACCACCGACTGTCAGAGATGCGTGTCCCTGGTAGCCATGGTCACAGGAGAGGTGTCCTTGGTTACCAGTGACTGTGGGTAGGGGTGTCCTTGGTTACCATGGTCACAGGTGGGTTTCCCTTGTTACCACCGACTGTCACAGGAGGGCTGTCCATGGATACCATTGTCACAGGAGGGGTGTCCTTGGTTACCATGGTCACAGGTGGGTTTCCCTGGTTACCACCGACTGTCAGAAATATGTGTCCCTGGTTACCACCGACTGTCACAGGCAGGTGTCCCTGGGCACTGTGAATGTCACAGGTGGGTTTCCCTGGTTACCACCGACTGTCACAGGATGGCTGTCCCTGGGTACCATTGTCACAGGAGGGGTGTCCTTGGTTACCATGGTCACAGGTGGGTTTCCCTGGTTACCACCGACTGTCACAGGAGGGCTGTCCCTGGGTACCATTGTCACAGGAGGGGTGTCCTTGGTTACCATGGTCACAGGTGGGTTTCCCTGGTTACCACCGACTGTCAGAGATGCGTCTCCCTGATAACCACGGTCACAGGAGAGGTGTCCTTGCTTACCAGTGACTGTGGGTAGGGGTGTCCTTGGTTACCATGGTCACAGGTGGTTTTCCCTGGTTACCACCGACTGTCACAGGAGGGCTGTCCCTTGGTACCATTGTCACAGGAGGGGTGTCCTTGGTTACCATGGTCACAGGTGGGTTTCCCTGGTTACTACTGACTGTCAGAGATGCGTCTCCCTGGTTACCACCGACTGTCACAGGCCGGTGTCCCTGGGCACTGTGAATGTCACAGGTGGGTTTCCCTGGTTACCACCGACTGTCACAGGTGAGTGTACATGGTTACCACTGACTGTCACAGGAGGGCTGTCCCTGGGTACCATTGTGACAGGAGGGGTGTCCTTGGTTACCACTGGCACAGGAGGTGTTTGCCTGGTTACCACTGACTGTCACAGGAGGGGTGTCCTAGGTTACCATGGTTGCAGGTGGGTTTCCCTGGTTACCACTGACTGTCAGAAATGCCTGTCCCTGGTTACCACCGACTGTCATATGTGCGTGTCCTGGTAACCACGGTCACAGGAGAGGTGTCCTTGGTTACGAGTGACTGTGGGTAGGGGTGTCCTTGGTTACCATGGTCACAAGTGGGTTTCCCTGGTTACCACCGACTGTCACAGGAGGGCTGTCCCTGGGTACTATTGTCACAGGAGGGGTGTCCTTGGTTACCGTGGTCACAGGTGGGTTTCCCTGGTTACCACCGACTGTCAGAGATGCGTGTCCCTGGTAACCACGGTCACAGGAGAGGTGTCCTTGGTTACCAGTGACTGTGGGTAGGGGTGTCCTTGGTTACCATGGTCACAGGTGGGTTTCCCTCGTTACCACCGACTGTCACAGTAGGGCTGTCCATGGATACCATTGTCACAGGAGGGGTGTCCTTGGTTACCATGGTCACAGGTGGGTTTCCCTGGTTACCACCGACTGTCAGAAATGCGTGTCCTTGGTTACCACCGACTGTCACAGGCAGGTGTCCCTGGGCACTGTGAATGTCACAGGTGGGTTTCCCTGGTTACCACCGACTGTCACAGTTGAGTGTACATGGTTACCACTGACTGTCACAGGAGGGCTGTCCCTGGGTACCATTGTCACAGGAGGGGTGTCCTTGGTTACAACTGGCACAGGAGATGTGTCCCTGGTTACCACTGACTGTGACAGGAGGGGTGTCTTGGTTACCATGGTCGCAGGTGGGTTTCCCTGGTTACCACTGACTGTCAGAGATGCGTGTCCCTGGTTACCACCGACTGTCATATGTGCGTGTCCTGGTAACCACGGTCACAGGAGAGGTGTCCTTGGTTACGAGTGACTGTGGTAGGGGTGTCCTTGGTTACCATGGTTGCAGGTGGTTTTCCCTGGTTACCACCGACTGTCACAGGAGGGCTGTCCCTGGGTACCATTGTCACAGGAGGGGTGTCCTTGGTTACCACTGGCACAGGAACTGTGTCCCTGGTTACCACTGACTGTCACAGGAGGGGTGTCCTTGGTTAACATGGTCGCAGGTGGGTTTCCCTGGTTACCACTGACTGTCAGAGATGCGTGTCCCTGGTTACCACCGACTGTCATATGTGCGTGTCCCTGGTCGCCACGGTCACAGGAGAGGTGTCCGTGGTTACCATTGACTGTCACAGTAGGTGTGTCCTTGGTTACCATGGTCACAGGTGGGTTTCCCTGGTTACCACCGACTGTCACAGGAGGGCTGTCCCTGGGTACCATTGTCACAGGAGGGGTGTCCTTGGTTACCATCGTCACAGGTGGGTTTCCCTGGTTACCACCGACTGTCACAGGAGGGCTGTCCCTGGGTACCATTGTCACAGGAGGGGTGTCCTTGGTTACCATGGTCACAGGTGGGTTTCCCTGGTTACCACCGACTGTCAGAGATGCGTCTCCCTGATAACCACGGTCACAGGAGAGGTGTCCTTGGTTACCAGTGACAGTGGGTAGGGGTGTCCTTGGTTACCATGGTCACAGGTGGGTTTCCCTGGTTACCACCGACTGTCACAGGAGGGCTGTCCCTGGGTACCATTGTCACAGAGGGGTGTCCTTGGTTACCATGGTCACAGGTTGGTTTCCCTGGTTACCACCGACTGTCAGAGATGCGTCTCCCTGGTTACCACCGACTGTCACAGGCCGGTGTCCCTGGGCACTGTGAATGTCACAGGTGGGTTTCCCTGGTTACCACCGACTGTCACAGGATGGCTGTCCCTGGGTACCATTGTCACAGGAGGGGTGTCATTGGTTACCATGGTCACAGGTGGGTTTCCCTGGTTACCACCGACTGTCACAGGAGGGCTGTCCCGGGGTACCATTGTCACAGGAGGGGTGTCCTTGGTTACCATGGTCACAGGTGGGTTTCCCTGGTTACCACCGACTGTCACAGGAGGGCTGTCCCTGGTACCATTGTGACAGGAGGGGTGTCCTTGGTTACCACTGGCACAGGAGGTGTGTCCCTGGTTACCACTGACTGTCACAGGAAGGGTGTCCTTGGTTACCATGGTCGCAGGTGGGTTTCCCTGGTTACCACTGACTGTCAGAGATGCGTGTCCCTGGTTACCACCGACTGTCATATATGCGTGTCCCTGGTAACCACGGTCACAGGAGAGGTGTCCGTGGTTACCAGTGACTGTCACAGTAGGTGGGTCCTTGGTTACCATGGCGACAGGTGGGTTTCCCTGGTTACCACTGACTGTCAGAGATGCGTGTCCCTGGTTACCACCGACTGTCATATGTGCGTGTCCCTGGTAGCCACGGTCACAGGAGAGGTGTCCGTGGTTACCAGTGACTGTCACAGTAGGTGTGTCCTTGGTTACCATGGTCACAGGTGGGTTTCCCTGGTTACCACCGACTGTCAGAGATGCGTGTCCCTGATTACCACCGACTGTCACAGGCCGGTGTCCCTGGGCACTGTGAATGTCACAGGTGGGTTTCCCTGGTTACCACCGACTGTCACAGGACGGCTGTCCCTGGGTACCATTGTCACAGGAGGGGTGTCCTTGGTTACCATGGTCACAGGTGGGTTTCCCTGGTTACCACCGACTGTCACAGGAGGGCTCTCCCTGGGTACCATTGTCACAGGAGGGGTGTCCTTGGTTACCATGGTCACAGGTGGGATTCCCTGGTTATCACCGACTGTCACAGATGCGTCTCCCTGATAACCACGGTCACAGGAGAGGTGTCCTTGGTTACCAGTGACAGTGGGTAGGGGTGTCCTTGGTCACCATGGTCACAGGTTTGTTTCCCTGGTTACCACCGACTGTCACAGGATGGCTGTCCCTGGGTACCATTGTCACAGAGGGGTGTCCTTGGTTACCATGGTCACAGGTGGGTTTCCCTGGTTACCACCGACTGTCAGAGATGCGTCTCCCTGGTTACCACCGACTGTCACAGGCCGGTGTCCCTGGGCACTGTGAATGTCACAGGTGGGTTGCCCTGGTTACCACCGACTGTCAGAGATGCGTCTCCCTGATAACCACGGTCACAGGAGAGGTGTCCTTGGTTACCAGTGACAGTGGGTAGGGGTGTCCTTGGTTACCATGGTCACAGGTGTGTTTCCCTGGTTACCACCGACTGTCACAGGAGGGCTGTCCCTGGGTACCATTGTCACAGAGGGGTGTCCTTGGTTACCATGGTCACAGGTTGGTTTCCCTGGTTACCACCGACTGTCAGAGATGCGTCTCCCTGGTTACCACCGACTGTCACAGGCCGGTGTCCCTGGGCACTGTGAATGTCACAGGTGGGTTTCCCTGGTTACCACCGACTGTCACAGGATGGCTGTCCCTGGGTACCATTGTCACAGGAGGGGTGTCATTGGTTACCATGGTCACAGGTGGGTTTCCCTGGTTACCACCGACTGTCACAGGAGGGCTGTCCCGGGGTACCATTGTCACAGGAGGGGTGTCCTTGGTTACCATGGTCACAGGTGGGTTTCCCTGGTTACCACCGACTGTCACAGGAGGGCTGTCCCTGGTACCATTGTGACAGGAGGGGTGTCCTTGGTTACCACTGGCACAGGAGGTGTGTCCCTGGTTACCACTGACTGTCACAGGAAGGGTGTCCTTGGTTACCATGGTCGCAGGTGGGTTTCCCTGGTTACCACTGACTGTCAGAGATGCGTGTCCCTGGTTACCACCGACTGTCATATATGCGTGTCCCTGGTAACCACGGTCACAGGAGAGGTGTCCGTGGTTACCAGTGACTGTCACAGTAGGTGGGTCCTTGGTTACCATGGCGACAGGTGGGTTTCCCTGGTTACCACTGACTGTCAGAGATGCGTGTCCCTGGTTACCACCGACTGTCATATGTGCGTGTCCCTGGTAGCCACGGTCACAGGAGAGGTGTCCGTGGTTACCAGTGACTGTCACAGTAGGTGTGTCCTTGGTTACCATGGTCACAGGTGGGTTTCCCTGGTTACCACCGACTGTCAGAGATGCGTGTCCCTGATTACCACCGACTGTCACAGGCCGGGGTCCCTGGGCACTGTGAATGTCACAGGTGGGTTTCCCTGGTTACCACCGACTGTCACAGGACGGCTGTCCCTGGGTACCATTGTCACAGGAGGGGTGTCCTTGGTTACCATGGTCACAGGTGGGTTTCCCTGGTTACCACCGACTGTCACAGGAGGGCTCTCCCTGGGTACCATTGTCACAGGAGGGGTGTCCTTGGTTACCATGGTCACAGGTGGGATTCCCTGGTTATCACCGACTGTCACAGATGCGTCTCCCTGATAACCACGGTCACAGGATAGGTGTCCTTCGTTACCAGTGACAGTGGGTAGGGGTGTCCTTGGTCACCATGGTCACAGGTGTGTTTCCCTGGTTACCACCGACTGTCACAGGATGGCTGTCCCTGGGTACCATTGTCACAGAGGGGTGTCCTTGGTTACCATGGTCACAGGTGGGTTTCCCTGGTTACCACCGACTGTCAGAGATGCGTCTCCCTGGTTACCACCGACTGTCACAGGCCGGTGTCCCTGGGCACTGTGAATGTCACAGGTGGGTTGCCCTGGTTACCACCGACTGTCAGAGATGCGTCTCCCTGATAACCACGGTCACAGGAGAGGTGTCCTTGGTTACCAGTGACAGTGGGTAGGGGTGTCCTTGGTTACCATGGTCACAGGTGTGTTTCCCTGGTTACCACCGACTGTCACAGGAGGGCTGTCCCTGGGTACCATTGTCACAGAGGGGTGTCCTTGGTTACCATGGTCACAGGTGGGTTTCCCTGGTTACCACCGACTGTCAGAGATGCGTGTCCCTGGTTACCACCGACTGTCATATGTGCGTGTCCTGGTAACCACGGTCACAGGAGAGGTGTCCTTGGTTACCAGTGACTGTGGGTAGGGGTGTCCTTGGTTACCATGGTCACAGGTGTGTTTCCCTGGTTACCACCGACTGTCAGAGATGCGTCTCCCTGGTTACCACCGACTGTCACAGGCCGGTGTCCCTGGGCACTGTGAATGTCACAGGTGGGTTTCCCTGGTTACCACCGACTGTCACAGGTGAGTGTACATGGTTACCACTGACTGTCACAGGAGGGCTGTCCCTGGGTACCATTGTGACAGGAGGGGTGTCCTTGGTTGCCACTGGCACAGGAGGTGTTTGGCTGGTTACCACTGACTGTCACAGGAGGGGTGTCCTTGGTTACCATGATTGCAGGTGGGTTTCCCTGGTTACCACTGACTGTCAGAAATGCCTCTCCCTGGTTACCACCGACTGTCATATGTGCGTGTCCTGGTAACCACAGTCACAGGAGAGGTGTCCTTGGTTACCAGTGACTGTGGGTTGGGGTGTCCTTGGTTACCATGGTCACAGGTGGGTTTCCCTGGTTACCACCGACTGTCACAGGAGGGCTGTCTGTGGGTACTATTGTCACAGGAGGGGTGTCCTTGGTTACCGTGGTCACAGGTGGGTTTCCCTGGTTACCACCGACTGTCAGAGATGCGTGTCCCTGGTAACCATGGTCACAGGAGAGGTGTCCTTGGTTACCAGTGACTGTGGGTAGGGGTGTCCTTGGTTACCATGGTCACAGGTGTGTTTCCCTTATTACCACCGACTGTCACAGGAGGGCGGTCCATGGATACCATTGTCACAGGAGGGGTGTCCTTGGTTACCATGGTCACAGGTGGGTTTCCCTGGTTACCACCGACTGTCAGAAATATGTGTCCCTGGTTACCACCGACTGTCACAGGCAGGTGTCCCTGGGCACTGTGTATGTCACAGGTGGGTTTCCCTGGTTACCACCGACTGTCACAGGATGGCTGTCCCTGGGTACCATTGTCACAGGAGGGGTGTCCTTGGTTACCATGGTCACAGGTGGGTTTCCCTGGTTACCACCGACTGTCACAGGAGGGCTGTCCCTGGGTACCATTGTCACAGGAGGGGTGTCCTTGGTTACCATGGTCACAGGTGGGTTTCCCTGGTTACCACCGACTGTCAGAGATGCGTCTCCCTGATAACCACGGTCACAGGAGAGGTGTCCTTGCTTACCAGTGACTGTGGGTAGGGGTGTCCTTGGTTACCATGGTCACAGGTGGTTTTCCCTGGTTACCACCGACTGTCACAGGAGGGCTGTCCCTTGGTACCATTGTCACAGGAGGGGTGTCCTTGGTTACCATGGTCACAGGTGGGTTTCCCTGGTTACCACCGACTGTCAGAGATGCGTCTCCCTGGTTACCACCGACTGTCACAGGCCGGTGTCCCTGGGCACTGTGAATGTCACAGGTGGGTTTCCCTGGTTACCACCGACTGTCACAGGTGAGTGTACATGGTTACCACTGACTGTCACAGGAGGGCTGTCCCTGGGTACCATTGTGACAGGAGGGGTGTCCTTGGTTACCACTGGCACAGGAGGTGTTTGCCTGGTTACCACTGACTGTCACAGGAGGGGTGTCCTTGGTTACCATGGTTGCAGGTGGGTTTCCCTGGTTACCACTGACTGTCAGAAATGCCTGTCCCTGGTTACCACCGACTGTCATATGTGCGTGTCCTGGTAACCACGGTCACAGGAGAGGTGTCCTTGGTTACGAGTGACTGTGGGTAGGGGTGTCCTTGGTTACCATGGTCACAAGTGGGTTTCCCTGGTTACCACCGACTGTCACAGGAGGGCTGTCCCTGGGTACTATTGTCACAGGAGGGGTGTCCTTGGTTACCGTGGTCGCAGGTGGGTTTCCCTGGTTACCACCGACTGTCAGAGATGCGTCTCCCTGATAACCACGGTCACAGGAGAGGTGTCCTTGGTTACCAGTGACTGTGGGTAGGGGTGTCCTTGGTTACCATGGTCACAGGTGGGTTTCCCTCGTTACCACCGACTGTCACAGTAGGGCTGTCCATGGATACCATTGTCACAGGAGGGGTGTCCTTGGTTACCATGGTCACAGGTGGGTTTCCCTGGTTCCCACCGACTGTCAGAAATGCGTGTCCTTGGTTACCACCGACTGTCACAGGCAGGTGTCCCTGGGCACTGTGAATGTCACAGGTGGGTTTCCCTGGTTACCACCGACTGTCACAGTTGAGTGTACATGGTTACCACTGACTGTCACAGGAGGGCTGTCCCTGGGTACCATTGTCACAGGAGGGGTGTCCTTGGTTACAACTGGCACAGGAGATGTGTCCCTGGTTACCACTGACTGTGACAGGAGGGGTGTCCTTGGTTACCATGGTCGCAGGTGGGTTTCCCTGGTTACCACTGACTGTCAGAGATGCGTGTCCCTGGTTACCACCGACTGACATATGTGCGTGTCCTGGTAACCACGGTCACAGGAGAGGTGTCCTTGGTTACGAGTGACTGTGGTAGGGGTGTCCTTGGTTACCATGGTTGCAGGTGGTTTTCCCTGGTTACCACCGACTGTCACAGGAGGGCTGTCCCTGGGTACCATTGTCACAGGAGGGGTGTCCTTGGTTACCACTGGCACAGGAACTGTGTCCCTGGTTACCACTGACTGTCACAGGAGGGGTGTCCTTGGTTAACATGGTCGCAGGTGGGTTTCCCTGGTTACCACTGACTGTCAGAGATGCGTGTCCCTGGTTACCACCGACTGTCATATGTGCGTGTCCCTGGTAGCCACGGTCACAGGAGAGGTGTCCGTGGTTACCATTGACTGTCACAGTAGGTGTGTCCTTGGTTACCATGGTCACAGGTGGGTTTCCCTGGTTACCACGGACTGTCACAGGAGGGCTGTCCCTGGGTACCATTGTCACAGGAGGGGTGTCCTTGGTTACCATGGTCACAGGTGGGTTTCCCTGGTTACCACCGACTGTCACAGGAGGGCTGTCCCTGGGTACCATTGTCACAGAGGGGTGTCCTTGGTTACCATGGTCACAGGTTGGTTTCCCTGGTTACCACCGACTGTCAGAGATGCGTCTCCCTGGTTACCACCGACTGTCACAGGCCGGTGTCCCTGGGCACTGTGAATGTCACAGGTGGGTTTCCCTGGTTACCACCGACTGTCACAGGATGGCTGTCCCTGGGTACCATTGTCACAGGAGGGGTGTCATTGGTTACCATGGTCACAGGTGGGTTTCCCTGGTTACCACCGACTGTCACAGGAGGGCTGTCCCGGGGTACCATTGTCACAGGAGGGGTGTCCTTGGTTACCATGGTCACAGGTGGGTTTCCCTGGTTACCACCGACTGTCACAGGAGGGCTGTCCCTGGTACCATTGTGACAGGAGGGGTGTCCTTGGTTACCACTGGCACAGGAGGTGTGTCCCTGGTTACCACTGACTGTCACAGGAAGGGTGTCCTTGGTTACCATGGTCGCAGGTGGGTTTCCCTGGTTACCACTGACTGTCAGAGATGCGTGTCCCTGGTTACCACCGACTGTCATATATGCGTGTCCCTGGTAACCACGGTCACAGGAGAGGTGTCCGTGGTTACCAGTGACTGTCACAGTAGGTGGGTCCTTGGTTACCATGGCGACAGGTGGGTTTCCCTGGTTACCACTGACTGTCAGAGATGCGTGTCCCTGGTTACCACCGACTGTCATATGTGCGTGTCCCTGGTAGCCACGGTCACAGGAGAGGTGTCCGTGGTTACCAGTGACTGTCACAGTAGGTGTGTCCTTGGTTACCATGGTCACAGGTGGGTTTCCCTGGTTACCACCGACTGTCAGAGATGCGTGTCCCTGATTACCACCGACTGTCACAGGCCGGTGTCCCTGGGCACTGTGAATGTCACAGGTGGGTTTCCCTGGTTACCACCGACTGTCACAGGACGGCTGTCCCTGGGTACCATTGTCACAGGAGGGGTGTCCTTGGTTACCATGGTCACAGGTGGGTTTCCCTGGTTACCACCGACTGTCACAGGAGGGCTCTCCCTGGGTACCATTGTCACAGGAGGGGTGTCCTTGGTTACCATGGTCACAGGTGGGATTCCCTGGTTATCACCGACTGTCAGAGATGCGTCTCCCTGATAACCACGGTCACAGGAGAGGTGTCCTTGGTTACCAGTGACAGTGGGTAGGGGTGTCCTTGGTTACCATGGTCACAGGTGTGTTTCCCTGGTTACCACCGACTGTCACAGGAGGGCTCTCCCTGGGTTCCATTGTCACAGAGGGGTGTCCTTGGTTACCATGGTCACAGGTGGGTTTCCCTGGTTACCACCGACTGTCAGAGATGCGTCTCCCTTGTTACCACCGACTGTCACAGGCCGGTGTCCCTGGGCACTGTGAATGTCACAGGTGGGTTGCCCTGGTTACCACCGACTGTCAGAGATGCGTCTCCCTGATAACCACGGTCACAGGAGAGGTGTCCTTGGTTACCAGTGACAGTGGGTAGGGGTGTCCTTGGTTACCATGGTCACAGGTGTGTTTCCCTGGTTACCACCGACTGTCACAGGAGGGCTGTCCCTGGGTACCATTGTCACAGAGGGGTGTCCTTGGTTACCATGGTCACAGGTGGGTTTCCCTGGTTACCACCGACTGTCAGAGATGCGTGTCCCTGGTTACCACCGACTGTCACAGGCCGGTGTCCCTGGGCACTGTGAATGTCACAGGTGGGTTTCCCTGGTTACCACCGACTGTCACAGGATGGCTGTCCCTGGGTACCATTGTCACAGGAGGGGTGTCCTTGGTTACCATGGTCACAGGTGGGTTTCCCTGGTTACCACCGACTGTCACAGGAGGGCTGTCCCTGGGTACCATTGTCACAGGAGGGGTGTCCTTGGTTACCATGGTCACAGGTGGGTTTCCCTGGTTACCACCGACTGTCAGAGATGCGTCTCCCTGATAACCACGGTCACAGGAGAGGTGTCCTTGGTTACCAGTGACAGTGGGTAGGGGTGTCCTTGGTTACCATGGTCACAGGTGTGTTTCCCTGGTTACCACCGACTGTCACAGGAGGGCTGTCCGTGGGTACCATTGTCACAGAGGGGTGTCCTTGGTTACCATGGTCACAGGTTGGTTTCCCTGGTTACCACCGACTGTCAGAGATGCGTCTCCCTGGTTACCACCGACTGTCACAGGCTGGTGTCCCTGGGCACTGTGAATGTCACAGGTGGTTTTCCCTGGTTACCACCGACTGTCAGAGATGCGTCTCCCTGATAACCACGGTCACAGGAGAGGTGTCCTTGGTTACCAGTGACTGTGGGTAGGGGTGTCCTTGGTTACCACTGGCACAGGAGGTGTGTCCCTGGTTACCACTGACTGTCACAGGAGGGGTGTCCTTGGTTACCATGGTCGCAGGTGGGTTTCCCTGGTTACCACTGACTGTCAGAGATGCGTGTCCCTGGTTACCACCGACTGTCATATGTGCGTGTCGTGGTAACCACGGTCACAGGAGAGGTGTCCTTGGTTACCAGTGACTGTGGGTAGGGGTGTCCTTGGTTAACTTGTTCACAGGTGGGTTTCCCTGGTTACCACTGACTGTCAGAGATGCGTGTCCCTGGTTACCACCGACTGTCATATGTGCGTGTCCTTGGTAACCACAGTCACAGGAGAGGTGTCCGTGGTTACCAGTGACTGGCACAGTAGGTGTGTCCTTGGTTACCATGGTCACAGGTGGGTTTCCCTGGTTACCACCGACTGTCAGAGATGCGTGTCCCTGGTTACCACCGACTGTCACAGGCCGGTGTCCCTGGGCACTGTGAATGTCACAGGTGATTTTCCCTGATTACCACCGACTGTCACAGGAGGGCTGTCCCTGGGTACCATTGTCACAGGAGGGGTGTCCTTGGTTACCATGGTCACAGGTGGGTTTCCCTGGTTACCACTGACTGTCACAGGAGGGCTGTCCCTGGGTACCATTGTCACAGAGGGGTGTCCTTGGTTACCATGGTCACAGGTGGGTTTCCCTGGTTACCACCGACTGTCAGAGATGCGTCTTCCTGGTTACCACCGACTGTCCCAGTCCGGTGTCCCTGGGCACTGTGAATGTCACAGGTGTGTTTCCCTGGTTACCACCAACTGTCACAGGTGAGTGTACATGGTTACCACTGACTGTCACAGGAGGGCTGTCCCTGGGTACCATTGTGACAGGAGGGGTGTGCTTGGTTACCACTAGCACAGGAGGTGTGTCCCTGGTTACCACTGACTGTCACAGGAGGGGTGTCCTTGGTTACCATGGTCGCAGGTGGGTTTCCCTGGTTACCACTGACTGTCAGAAATGCGTGTCCCTGGTTACCACCGACTGTCATATGTGCGTGTCCTGGTAACCACGGTCACAGGAGAGGTGTCCTTGGTTACCAGTGACTGTCATAGTAGGTGGGTCCTTGGTTACCATGGCGACAGGTGGGTTTCCCTGGTTACCACTGACTGTCAGAGATGCGTGTCCCTGGTTACCACCGACTGTCATATGTGCGTGTCCCTGGTAGCCACGGTCACAGGAGAGGTGTCCGTGGTTACCAGTGACTGTCACAGTAGGTGTGTCCTTGGTTACCATGGTCACAGGTGGGTTTCCCTGGTTACCACCGACTGTCAGAGATGCGTGTCCCTGGTTACCACCGACTGTCACAGGCCGGTGTCCCTGGGCACTGTGAATGTCACAGGTGGGTTTCCCTGGTTACCACCAACTGTCACAGGTGAGTGTACATGGTTACCACTAACTGTCACAGGAGGGCTGTCCCTGGGTACCATTGTGACAGGAGGGGTGTGCTTGGTTACCACTAGCACAGGAGGTGTGTCCCTGGTTACCACTGACTGTCACAGGAGGGGTGTCCTTGGTTACCATGGTCGCAGGTGGGTTTCCCTGGTTACCACTGACTGTCAGAAATGCGTGTCCCTGGTTACCACCGACTGTCATATGTGCGTATCCTGGTAACCACGGTCACAGGAGAGGTGTCCTTGGTTACCAGTGACTGTGGGTAGGGGTGTCCTTGGTTACCATGTTCACAGGTGGTTTTCCCTGGTTACCACCGACTGTCACAGGAGGGCTGTCCCTGGGTACCGTTGTCACAGGAGGGGTGTCCTTGGTTACCACTGGTACAAGAGGTGTGTCCCTGGTTACCACTGACTGTCACAGGAGGGGTGTCCTTGTTTAACATGGTCGCAGGTGGGTTTCCCTGGTTACCACTGACTGTCAGAGATGCGTGTCCCTGGTTACCTCCGACTGTCACAGGCCGGTGTCCCTGGGCACTGTGAATGTCACAGGTGGGTTTCCCTGGTTACCACCGACTGTCAGAGATGCGTCTCCCTGATAACCACGGTCACAGGAGAGGTGTCCTTGGTTACCAGTGACAGTGGGTAGGGGTGTCCTTGGTTACCATGGTCACAGGTGTGTTTCCTTGGTTACCACCGACTGTCACAGGAGGGCTGTCCCTGGGTACCATTGTCACAGAGGGGTGTCCTTGGTTACCATGGTCACAGGTGGGTTTCCCTGGTTACCACCGACTGTCAGAGATGCGTCTCCCTGGTTACCACCGACTGTCACAGGCCGGTGTCCCTGGGCACTGTGAATGTCACAGGTGGGTTGCCCTGGTTACCACCGACTGTCAGAGATGCGTCTCCCTGATAACCACGGTCACAGGAGAGGTGTCCTTGGTTACCAGTGACAGTGGGTAGGGGTGTCCTTGGTTACCATGGTCACAGGTGTGTTTCCTGGTTACCACCGACTGTCACAGGAGGGCTGTCCCTGGGTACCATTGTCACAGAGGGGTGTCCTTGGTTACCATGGTCACAGGTGGGTTTCCCTGGTTACCACCGACTGTCAGAGATGCGTGTCCCTGGTTACCACCGACTGTCACAGGCCGGTGTCCCTGGGCACTGTGAATGTCACAGGTGGGTTTCCCTGGTTACCACCGACTGTCACAGGAGGGCTGTCCCGGGGTACCATTGTCACAGGAGGGGTGTCCTTGGTTACCATGGTCACAGGTGGGTTTCCCTGGTTACCACCGACTGTCACAGGAGGGCTGTCCCTGGGTACCATTGTCACAGGAGGGGTGTCCTTGGTTACCATGGTCACAGGTGGGTTTCCCTGGTTACCACCGACTGTCAGAGATGCGTCTCCCTGATAACCACGGTCACAGGAGAGGTGTCCTTGGTTACCAGTGACAGTGGGTAGGGGTGTCCTTGGTTACCATGGTCACAGGTGTGTTTCCCTGGTTACCACCGACTGTCACAGGAGGGCTGTCCGTGGGTACCATTGTCACAGAGGGGTGTCCTTGGTTACCATGGTCACAGGTTGGTTTCCCTGGTTACCACCGACTGTCAGAAATGCGTCTCCCTGGTTACCACCGACTGTCACAGGCCGGTGTCCCTGGGCACTGTGAATGTCACAGGTGGTTTTCCCTGGTTACCACCGACTGTCAGAGATGCGTCTCCCTGATAACCACGGTCACAGGAGAGGTGTCCTTGGTTACCAGTGACTGTGGGTAGGGGTGTCCTTGGTTACCATGGTCACAGGTGGGTTTCCCTGGTTACCACCGACTGTCACAGGAGGGCTGTCCCTGGGTACCATTGTCACAGGAGGGGTGTCCTTGGTTACCATGGTCACAGGTGGGTTTCCCTGGTTACCACCGACTGTCAGAGATGCGTCTCCCTGATAACCACGGTCACAGGAGAGGTGTCCTTGGTTACCAGTGACAGTGGGTAGGGGTGTCCTTGGTTACCATGGTCACAGGTGTGTTTCCCTGGTTACCACCGACTGCCACAGGAGGGCTGTCCCTGGGTACCATTGTCACAGAGGGGTGTCCTTGGTTACCATGGTCACAGGTGGGTTTCCCTGGTTACCACCGACTGTCAGAGATGCGTCTCCCTGATAACCACGGTCACAGGAGAGGTGTCCTTGGTTACCAGTGACAGTGGGTAGGGGTGTCCTTGGTTACCATGGTCACAGGTGTGTTTCCCTGGTTACCACCGACTGCCACAGGAGGGCTGTCCCTGGGTACCATTGTCACAGAGGGGTGTCCTTGGTTACCATGGTCACAGGTGGGTTTCCCTGGTTACCACCGACTGTCAGAGATGCGTCTCCCTGGTTACCACCGACTGTCACAGGCCGGTGTCCCTGGGCACTGTGAATGTCACAGGTGGGTTTCCCTGGTTACCACCGACTGTAAGAGATGCGTCTCCCTGATAACCACGGTCACAGGAGAGGTGTCCTTGGTTAACAGTGACTGTGGGTAGGGGTGTCCTTGGTTACCACTGGCACAGGAGGTGTGTCCCTTGTTACCACTGACTGTCACAGGAGGGGTGTCCTTGGTTACCATGGTCGCAGGTGGGTTTCCCTGGTTACCACTGACTGTCAGAGATGCGTGTCCCTGGTTACCACCGACTGTCATATGTGCGTGTCCTGGTAACCACGGTCACAGGAGAGGTGTCCTTGGTTACCAGTGACTGTGGGTAGGGGTTTCCTTGGTTAACTTGGTCACAGGTGGTTTTCCCTGGTTACCACTGACTGTCAGAGATGCGTGTCCCTGGTTACCACCGACTGTCATATGTGCGTGTCACTGGTAAACACGGTCACAGGAGAGGTGTCCGTGGTTACCAGTGACTGGCACAGTAGGTGTGTCCTTGGTTACCATGGTCACAGGTGTGTTTCCCTGGTTACCACCGACTGTCACAGGAGGGCTGTCCCTGGGTACCGTTGTCACAGAGGGGTGTCCTTGGTTACCATGGTCACAGGTGGGTTTCCCTGGTTACCACCGACTGTCAGAGATTCGTCTCCCTGTTTACCACCGACTGTCACAGGCCGGTGTCCCTGGGCACTGTGAATGTCACAGGTGGGTTTCCCTGGTTACCACCGACTGTCAGAGATGCGTCTCCCTGATAACCACGGTCACAGGTGAGGTGTCCTTGGTTACCAGTGACTGTGGGTAGGGGTGTCCTTGGTTACCATGGTCACAGGTGTGTTTCCCTGGTTACCACCGACTGTCACAGGAGGGCTGTCCCTGGGTACCATTGTCACAGGAGGGGTGTCCTTGGTTACCATGGTCACAGGTGGGTTTCCCTGGTTACCACCGACTGTCACAGGCGGGCTGTCCCTGGTACCATTGTGACAGGAGGGGTGTCCTTGGTTACCACTGGCACAGGAGGTGTGTCCCTGGTTACCACTGACTGTCACAGGAAGGGTGTCCTTGGTTACCATGGTCGCAGGTGGGTTTCCCTGGTTACCACTGACTGTCATAGATGCGTGTCCCTGTTTACCACCGACTGTCATATATGCGTGTCCCTGGTAACCACGGTCACAGGAGAGGTGTCTGTGGTTACCAGTGACTGTCACAGTAGGTGGGTCCTTGGTTACCATGGCGACAGGTGGGTTTCCCTTGTTACCACCGACTGTCAGAGATGCGTGTCCCTGGTTACCACCGACTGTCATATGTGCGTGTCCGTGGTAGCCACGGTCACAGGAGAGGTGTCCGTGGTTACCAGTGACTGTCACAGTAGGTGTGTCCTTGGTTACCATGGTCACAGGTGGGTTTCCCTGGTTACCACCGACTGTCAGAGATGCGTGTCCCTGGTTACCACCGACTGTCACAGGCCGGTGTCCCTGGGCACTGTGAATGTCACAGGTGGGTTTCCCTGGTTACCACCGACTGTCACAGGATGGCTGTCCCTGGGTACCATTGTCACAGGAGGGGTGTCCTTGGTTACCATGGTCACAGGTGGGTTTCCCTGGTTACCACCGACTGTCACAGGAGGGCTGTCCCGGGGTACCATTGTCACAGGAGGGGTGTCCTTGGTTACCATGGTCACAGGTGGGTTTCCCTGGTTACCACCGACTGTCACAGGAGGGCTGTCCCTGGGTACCATTGTCACAGGAGGGGTGTCCTTGGTTACCATGGTCACAGGTGGGTTTCCCTGGTTACCACCGACTGTCAGAGATGCGTCTCCCTGATAACCACGGTCACAGGAGAGGTGTCCTTGGTTACCAGTGACAGTGGGTAGGGGTGTCCTTGGTTACCATGGTCACAGGTGTGTTTCCCTGGTTACCACCGACTGTCACAGGAGGGCTGTCCCTGGGTACCATTGTCACAGAGTGGTGTCCTTGGTTACCATGGTCACAGGTGGGTTTCCCTGGTTACCACCGACTGTCAGAGATGCGTCTCCCTGGTTACCACCGACTGTCACAGGCCGGTGTCCCTGGGCACTGTGAATGTCACAGGTGGGTTTCCCTGGTTACCACCGACTGTCAGAGATGCGTCTCCCTGATAACCACGGTCACAGGAGAGGTGTCCTTGGTTACCAGTGAATGTGGGTAGGGGTGTCCTTGGTTACCACTGGCACAGGAGGTGTGTCCCTGGTTACCACTGACTGTCACAGGAGGGGTGTCCTTGGTTACCACGGTCGCAGGTGGGTTTCCCTGGTTACCATTGACTGTCAGAGATGCGTGTCCCTGGTTACCACCGACTGTCATATGTGCGTGTCCTGGTAACCACGGTCACAGGAGAGGTGTCCTTGGTTACCAGTGACTGTGGGTAGGGGTGTCCTTGGTTAACTTGTTCACAGGTGGGTTTCCCTGGTTACCACTGACTGTCAGAGATGCGTGTCCCTGGTTAACACTGACTGTCATATGTGCGTGTCCCTGGTAACCACGGTCACAGGAGAGGTGTCCATGGTTACCAGTGACTGGCACAGTAGGTGTGTCCTTGGTTACCATGGTCACAGGTGTGTTTCCCTGGTTACCACCGACTGTCAGAGATGCGTGTCCCTGGTTACCACCGACTGTCACAAGCCGGTGTCCCTGGGCACTGTGAATGTCACAGGTGAGTTTCCCTGATTACCACCGACTGTCACAGGAGGGCTGTCCCGGGGTACCATTGTCACAGGAGGGGTGTTCTTGGTTACCACTGGCACAGGAGGTGTGTCCCTGGTTACCACTGACTGTCACAGGAGGGGTGTCCTTGGTTACCATGGTCGCAGGTGGGTTTCCCTGGTTACCACTGACTGTCAGAAATGCGTGTCCCTGGTTACCACCGACTGTCATATGTGCGTGTCCTGGTAACCACGGTCACAGGAGAGGTGTCCTTGGTTACCAGTGACTGTGGGTAGGGGTGTCCTTGGTTACCATGGTCACAGGTGGGTTTCCCTGGTTACCACCGACTGTCACAGGAGGGCTGTCCCTGGGTACCATTGTCACAGGAGGGGTGTCCTTGGTTACCATGGTCACAGGTGGGTTTCCCTGGTTACCACCGACTGTCACAGGAGGGCTGTCCCTGGGTACCATTGTCACAGGAGGGGTGTCCTTGGTTACCATGGTCGCAGGTGGGTTTCCCTGGTTACCACTGACTGTCAGAGATGCGTGTCCCTGGTTACCACCGACTGTCATATATGCGTGTCCCTGGTAACCACGGTCACAGGAGAGGTGTCCGTGGTTACCAGTGACTGTCACAGTAGGTGGGTCCTTGGTTAACATGGCGACAGTTGGGTTTCCCTGGTTACCACCGACTGTCAGAGATGCGTGTCCCTGGTTACCACCGACTGTCACAGGCCGGTGTCCCTGGGAAATGGGAATGTCACAGGTGGGTTTCCCTGGTTACCACCGACTGTCACAGGTGAGTGTACATGGTTACCACCGACTGTCACAGGATGGCTGTCCCTGGGTACCATTGTCACAGGAGGGGTGTCCTTGGTTACCATGGTCACAGGTGGGTTTCCCTGGTTACCACCGACTGTCACAGGAGGGCTGTCCATGGATACCATTGTCACAGGAGGGGTGTCCTTTGTTACCATGGTCACAGGTGGGTTTCCCTGCTTACCACCGACTGTCAGAAATATGTGTCCCTGGTTACCACCGACTGTCACAGGCAGGTGTCCCTGGGCACTGTGAATGTCACAGGTGGGTTTCCCTGGTTAACACCGACTGTCACAGGATGGCTGTCCCTGGGTACCATTGTCACAGGAGGGGTGTCCTTGGTTACCATGGTCACAGGTGGGTTTCCCTGGTTACCACCGACTGTCACAGGAGGGCTGTCCCTGGGTACCATTGTCACAGGAGGGGTGTCCTTGGTTACCATGGTCACAGGTGGGTTTCCCTGGTTACCACCGACTGTCAGAGATGCGTCTCCCTGATAACCACGGTCACAGGAGAGGTGTCCTTGCTTACCAGTGACTGTGGGTAGGGGTGTCCTTGGTTACCATGGTCACAGGTGGTTTTCCCTGGTTACCACCGACTGTCACAGGAGGGCTGTCCCTGGGTACCATTGTCACAGGAGGGGTGTCCTTGGTTACCACTGGCACAGGAGGTGTGTCCCTGGTTACCACTGACTGTCACAGGAGGGGTGTCCTTGGTTACCATGGTCGCAGGTGGGTTTCCCTGTTTACCAATGACTGTCAGAGATGCGTGTCCCTGGTTACCACCGACTGTCATATGTGCGTGTCCTGGTAACCACGGTCACAGGAGAGGTGTCCTTGGTTACCAGTGACTGTGGGTAGGGGTGTCCTTGGTTACCATGGTCACAGGTGGGTTTCCCTGGTTACCACCGACTGTCACAGGAGGGCTGTCCCTGGGTACCATTGTCACAGGAGGGGTGTCCTTGGTTACCACTGGCACAGGAGGTGTGTCCCTGGTTACCACTGACTGTCACCGGAGGGGTGTCCTTGGTTAACATGGTCGCAGGTGGGTTTCCCTGGTTACCACTGACTGTCAGAGATGCGTGTCCCTGGTTACCACCGACTGTCATATGTGCGTGTCCCTGGTAGCCACGGTCACAGGAGAGGTGTCCGTGGTTACCAGTGACTGTCACAGTAGGTGTGTCCTTGGTTACCATGGTCACAGGTGGGTTTCCCTGGTTACCACCGACTGTCAGAGATGCGTGTCCCTGATTACCACCGACTGTCACAGGCCGGTGTCCCTGGGCACTGTGAATGTCACAGGTGGGTTTCCCTGGTTACCACCGACTGTCACAGGACGGCTGTCCCTGGGTACCATTGTCACAGGAGGGGTGTCCTTGGTTGCCACTGGCACAGGAGGTGTTTGCCTGGTTACCACTGACTGTCACAGGAGGGGTGTCCTTGGTTACCATGATTGCAGGTGGGTTTCCCTGGTTACCACTGACTGTCAGAAATGCCTGTCCCTGGTTACCACCGACTGTCATATGTGCGTGTCCTGGTAACCACAGTCACAGGAGAGGTGTCCTTGGTTACCAGTGACTGTGGGTTGGGGTGTCCTTGGTTACCATGGTCACAGGTGGGTTTCCCTGCTTACCACCGACTGTCAGAAATATGTGTCCCTGGTTACCACCGACTGTCACAGGCAGGTGTCCCTGGGCACTGTGAATGTCACAGGTGGGTTTCCCTGGTTACCACCGACTGTCACAGGACGGCTGTCCCTGGGTTCCATTGTCACAGGAGGGGTGTCCTTGGTTACCATGGTCACAGGTGGGTTTCCCTGGTTACCACCGACTGTCACAGGAGGGCTGTCCCTTGGTACCATTGTCACAGGACGGGTGTCCTTGGTTACCATGGTCACAGGTGGGTTTCCCTGGTTACCACCGACTGTCACAGGAGGGCTGTCCGTGGGTACTATTGTCACAGGAGGGGTGTCCTTGGTTACCGTGGTCACAGGTGGGTTTCCCTGGTTACCACCGACTGTCAGAGATGCGTGTCCCTGGTAACCATGGTCACAGGAGAGGTGTCCTTGGTTACCAGTGACTGTGGGTAGGGGTGTCCTTGGTTACCATGGTCACAGGTGGGTTTCCCTTGTTACCACCGACTGTCACAGGAGGGCTGTCCATGGATACCATTGTCACAGGAGGGGTGTCCTTGGTTACCATGGTCACAGGTGGGTTTCCCTGCTTACCACCGACTGTCAGAAATATGTGTCCCTGGTTACCACCGACTGTCACAGGCAGGTGTCCCTGGGCACTGTGAATGTCACAGGTGGGTTTCCCTGGTTACCACCGACTGTCACAGGATGGCTGTCCCTGGGTACCATTGTCACAGGAGGGGTGTCCTTGGTTACCATGGTCACAGGTGGGTTTCCCTGGTTACCACCGACTGTCAGAGATGCGTCTCCCTGATAACCACGGTCACAGGAGAGGTGTCCTTGCTTACCAGTGACTGTGGGTAGGGGTGTCCTTGGTTACCATGGTCACAGGTGGTTTTCCCTGGTTACCACCGACTGTCACAGGAGGGCTGTCCCTGGGTACCATTGTCACAGGAGGGGTGTCCTTGGTTACCACTGGCACAGGAGGTGTGTCCCTGGTTACCACTGACTGTCACAGGAGGGGTGTCCTTGGTTACCATGGTCGCAGGTGGGTTTCCCTGGTTACCAATGACTGTCAGAGATGCGTGTCCCTGGTTACCACCGACTGTCATATGTGCGTGTCCTGGTAACCACGGTCACAGGAGAGGTGTCCTTGGTTACCAGTGACTGTGGGTAGGGGTGTCCTTGGTTACCATGGTCACAGGTGGGTTTCCCTGGTTACCACCGACTGTCACAGGAGGGCTGTCCCTGGGTACCATTGTCACAGGAGGGGTGTCCTTGGTTACCACTGGCACAGGAGGTGTGTCCCTGGTTACCACTGACTGTCACAGGAGGGGTGTCCTTGGTTAACATGGTCGCAGGTGGGTTTCCCTGGTTACCACTGACTGTCAGAGATGCGTGTCCCTGGTTACCACCGACTGTCATATGTGCGTGTCCCTGGTAGCCACAGTCACAGGAGAGGTGTCCGTGGTTACCAGTGACTGTCACAGTAGGTGTGTCCTTGGTTACCATGGTCACAGGTGGGTTTCCCTGGTTACCACCGACTGTCAGAGATGCGTGTCCCTGATTACCACCGACTGTCACAGGCCGGTGTCCCTGGGCACTGTGAATGTCACAGGTGGGTTTCCCTGGTTACCACCGACTGTCACAAGACGGCTGTCCCTGGGTACCATTGTCACAGGAGGGGTGTCCTTGGTTACCATGGTTGCAGGTGGGTTTCCCTGGTTACCACTGACTGTCAGAAATGCCTGTCCCTGGTTACCACCGACTGTCATATGTGCGTGTCCTGGTAACCACGGTCACAGGAGAGGTGTCCTTGGTTACGAGTGACTGTGGGTAGGGGTGTCCTTGGTTACCATGGTCACAAGTGGGTTTCCCTGGTTACCACCAACTGTCACAGGAGGGCTGTCCGTGGGTACTATTGTCACAGGAGGGGTGTCCTTGGTTACTGTGGTCACAGGTGGGTTTCCCTGGTTACCACCGACTGTCAGAGATGCGTGTCCCTGGTAACCATGGTCACAGGAGAGGTGTCCTTGGTTACCAGTGACTGTGGGTAGGGGTGTCCTTGGTTACCATGGTCACAGGTGGGTTTCCCTTGTTACCACCGACTGTCACAGGAGGGCTGTCCATGGATACCATTGTCACAGGAGGGGTGTCCTTGGTTACCATGGTCACAGGTGGGTTTCCCTGCTTACCACCGACTGTCAGAAATATGTGTCCCTGGTTACCACCGACTGTCACAGGCAGGTGTCCCTGGGCACTGTGAATGTCACAGGTGGGTTTCCCTGGTTACCACCGACTGTCACAGGATGGCTGTCCCTGGGTACCATTGTCACAGGAGGGGTGTCCTTGGTTACCATGGTCACAGGTGGGTTTCCCTGGTTACCACCGACTGTCACAGGAGGGCTGTCCCTGGGTACCATTGTCACAGGAGGGGTGTCCTTGGTTACCACTGGCACAGGAGGTGTGTCCCTGGTTACCACTGACTGTCACCGGAGGGGTGTCCTTGGTTAACATGGTCGCAGGTGGGTTTCCCTGGTTACCACTGACTGTCAGAGATGCGTGTCCCTGGTTACCACCGACTGTCATATGTGCGTGTCCCTGGTAGCCACGGTCACAGGAGAGGTGTCCGTGGTTACCAGTGACTGTCACAGTAGGTGTGTCCTTGGTTACCATGGTCAGAGGTGGGTTTCCCTGGTTACCACCGACTGTCAGAGATGCGTGTCCCTGATTACCACCGACTGTCACAGGCCGGTGTCCCTGGGCACTGTGAATGTCACAGGTGGGTTTCCCTGGTTACCACCGACTGTCACAGGACGGCTGTCCCTGGGTACCATTGTCACAGGAGGGGTGTCCTTGGTTACCATGGTCGCAGGTGGGTTTCCCTGGTTACCACCGACTGTCACAGGAGGGCTCTCCCTGGGTACCATTTTCACAGGAGGGGTGTCCTTGGTTACCATGGTCACAGGTGGGATTCCCTGGTTATCACCGACTGTCACAGATGCGTCTCCCTGATAACCACGGTCACAGGAGAGGTGTCCTTGGTTACCAGTGACAGTGGGTAGGGGTGTCCTTGGTTACCATGGTCACAGGTTTCTTTCCCTGGTTACCACCGACTGTCACAGGATGGCTGTCCCTGGGTACCATTGTCACAGAGGGGTGTCCTTGGTTACCATGGTCACAGGTGGGTTTCCCTGGTTACCACCGACTGTCAGAGATGCGTCTCCCTGGTTACCACCGACTGTCACAGGCCGGTGTCCCTGGGCACTGTGAATGTCACAGGTGGGTTGCCCTGGTTACCACCGACTGTCAGAGATGCGTCTCCCTGATAACCACGGTCACAGGAGAGGTGTCCTTGGTTACCAGTGACAGTGGGTAGGGGTGTCCTTGGTTACCATGGTCACAGGTGTGTTTCCCTGGTTACCACCGACTGTCACAGGAGGGCTGTCCCTGGGTACCATTGTCACAGAGGGGTGTCCTTGGTTACCATGGTCACAGGTGGGTTTCCCTGGTTACCACCGACTGTCAGAGATGCGTGTCCCTGGTTACCACCGACTGTCACAGGCCGGTGTCCCTGGGCATTGTGAATGTCACAGGTGGGTTCCCCTGGTTACCACCGACTGTCACAGGACGGCTGTCCCTGGGTTCCATTGTCACAGGAGGGGTGTCCTTGGTTACCATGGTCACAGGTGGGTTTTCCTGGTTACCACCGACTGTCACAGGAGGGCTGTCCCTGGGTACCATTGTCACAGGAGGGGTGTCCTTGGTTACCATGGTCACAGGTGGGTTTCCCTGGTTACCACCGACTGTCACAGGAGGGCTGTCCCTGGGTACCATTGTGACAGGAGGGGTGTCCTTGGTTACCACTGGCACAGGAGGTGTGTCCCTGGTTACCACTGACTGTCACAGGAGGGGTGTCCTTGGTTACCATGGTCGCAGGTGGGTTTCCCTGGTTACCACTGACTGTCACAGGCCGGTGTCCCTGGGAAATGGGAATGTCACAGGTGGGTTTCCCTGGTTACCACCGACTGTCTCAGGTGAGTGTACATGGTTACCACTGACTGTCACAGGAGGGCTGTCCCTGGGTAACATTGTGACAGGAGGGGTTTCCTTGCTTACCACTGGCACAGGAGGTGTGACCCTGCTTACCACTGACTGTCATATGTGCGTGTCCTGGTAACCACGATCACAGGAGAGGTGGACTTGGTTACCAGTGACTGTGGGTAGGGGTGTCCTTGGTTACCATGGTCACAGGTGTGTTTCCCTGGTTACCACCGACTGTCAGAGATGCGTCTCCCTGGTTACCACCGACTGTCACAGGCCGGTGTCCCTGGGCACTGTGAATGTCACAGGTGGGTTTCCCTGGTTACCAACAACTGTCACAGGTGAGTGTACATGGTTACCACTGACTGTCACAGGAGGGCTGTCCCTGGGTATCATTGTCACAGGAGGGGTGTCCTTGGTTACCATGGTCACAGGTGGGTTTCCCTGGTTACCACCGAATGTCAGAGATGCGTCTCCCTGATAACCATGGTCACAGGAGAAGTGTCCTTGGTTACCAGTGACAGTGGGTAGGGGTGTCCTTGGTTACCATGGTCACAGGTGTGTTTCCCTGGTTACCACCGACTGTCACAGGAGGGCTGTCCCTGGGTACCATTGTCACAGAGGGGTGTCCTTGGTTACCATGGTCACAGGTGGGTTTCCCTGGTTACCACCGACTGTCAGAGATGTGTCTCCCTGGTTACCACCGACTGTCACAGGCCGGTGTCCCTGGGCACTGTGAATGTCACAGGTGGGTTTCCCTGGTTACCACCGACTGTCAGAGATGCGTCTCCCTGATAACCACGGTCACAGGAGAGGTGTCCTTGGTTACCAGTGACAGTGGGTAGGGGTGTCCTTGGTTACCATGGTCACAGGTGTGTTTCCCTGGTTACCACCGACTGTCACAGGAGGGCTGTCCCTGGGTACCATTGTCACAGAGGGGTGTCCTTGGTTACCATGGTCACAGGTGGGTTTCCCTGGTTACCACCGACTGTCAGAGATGCGTGTCCCTGTTTACCACCGACTGTCATATGTGCGTGTCCTGGTAACCACGGTCACAGGAGAGGTGTCCTTGGTTACCAGTGACTGTGGGTAGGGGTGTCCTTGGTTACCATGGTCAGAGGTGTGTTTCCCTGGTTACCACCGACTGTCAGAGATGCGTCTCCCTGGTTACCACCGACTGTCACAGGCCGGTGTCCCTGGGCACTGTGAATGTCACAGGTGGGTTTCCCTGGTTACCACCGACTGTCACAGGTGAGTGTACATGGTTACCACTGACTGTCACAGGAGGGCTGTCCCTGGGTACCATTGTGACAGGAGGGGTGTCCTTGGTTGCCACTGGCACAGGAGGTGTTTGGCTGGTTACCACTGACTGTCACAGGAGGGGTGTCCTTGGTTACCATGATTGCAGGTGGGTTTCCCTGGTTACCACTGACTGTCAGAAATGCCTCTCCCTGGTTACCACCGACTGTCATATGTGCGTGTCCTGGTAACCACAGTCACAGGAGAGGTGTCCTTGGTTACCAGTGACTGTGGGTTGGGGTGTCCTTGGTTACCATGGTCACAGGTGGGTTTCCCTGGTTACCACCGACTGTCACAGGAGGGCTGTCTGTGGGTACTATTGTCACAGGAGGGGTGTCCTTGGTTACCGTGGTCACAGGTGGGTTTCCCTGGTTACCACCGACTGTCAGAGATGCGTGTCCCTGGTAGCCATGGTCACAGGAGAGGTGTCCTTGGTTACCAGTGACTGTGGGTAGGGGTGTCCTTGGTTACCATGGTCACAGGTGGGTTTCCCTTGTTACCACCGACTGTCACAGGAGGGCTGTCCATGGATACCATTGTCACAGGAGGGGTGTCCTTGGTTACCATGGTCACAGGTGGGTTTCCCTGGTTACCACCGACTGTCAGAAATATGTGTCCCTGGTTACCACCGACTGTCACAGGCAGGTGTCCCTGGGCACTGTGAATGTCACAGGTGGGTTTCCCTGGTTACCACCGACTGTCACAGGATGGCTGTCCCTGGGTACCATTGTCACAGGAGGGGTGTCCTTGGTTACCATGGTCACAGGTGGGTTTCCCTGGTTACCACCGACTGTCACAGGAGGGCTGTCCCTGGGTACCATTGTCACAGGAGGGGTGTCCTTGGTTACCATGGTCACAGGTGGGTTTCCCTGGTTACCACCGACTGTCAGAGATGCGTCTCCCTGATAACCACGGTCACAGGAGAGGTGTCCTTGCTTACCAGTGACTGTGGGTAGGGGTGTCCTTGGTTACCATGGTCACAGGTGGTTTTCCCTGGTTACCACCGACTGTCACAGGAGGGCTGTCCCTTGGTACCATTGTCACAGGAGGGGTGTCCTTGGTTACCATGGTCACAGGTGGGTTTCCCTGGTTACTACTGACTGTCAGAGATGCGTCTCCCTGGTTACCACCGACTGTCACAGGCCGGTGTCCCTGGGCACTGTGAATGTCACAGGTGGGTTTCCCTGGTTACCACCGACTGTCACAGGTGAGTGTACATGGTTACCACTGACTGTCACAGGAGGGCTGTCCCTGGGTACCATTGTGACAGGAGGGGTGTCCTTGGTTACCACTGGCACAGGAGGTGTTTGCCTGGTTACCACTGACTGTCACAGGAGGGGTGTCCTAGGTTACCATGGTTGCAGGTGGGTTTCCCTGGTTACCACTGACTGTCAGAAATGCCTGTCCCTGGTTACCACCGACTGTCATATGTGCGTGTCCTGGTAACCACGGTCACAGGAGAGGTGTCCTTGGTTACGAGTGACTGTGGGTAGGGGTGTCCTTGGTTACCATGGTCACAAGTGGGTTTCCCTGGTTACCACCGACTGTCACAGGAGGGCTGTCCCTGGGTACTATTGTCACAGGAGGGGTGTCCTTGGTTACCGTGGTCACAGGTGGGTTTCCCTGGTTACCACCGACTGTCAGAGATGCGTGTCCCTGGTAACCACGGTCACAGGAGAGGTGTCCTTGGTTACCAGTGACTGTGGGTAGGGGTGTCCTTGGTTACCATGGTCACAGGTGGGTTTCCCTCGTTACCACCGACTGTCACAGTAGGGCTGTCCATGGATACCATTGTCACAGGAGGGGTGTCCTTGGTTACCATGGTCACAGGTGGGTTTCCCTGGTTACCACCGACTGTCAGAAATGCGTGTCCTTGGTTACCACCGACTGTCACAGGCAGGTGTCCCTGGGCACTGTGAATGTCACAGGTGGGTTTCCCTGGTTACCACCGACTGTCACAGTTGAGTGTACATGGTTACCACTGACTGTCACAGGAGGGCTGTCCCTGGGTACCATTGTCACAGGAGGGGTGTCCTTGGTTACAACTGGCACAGGAGATGTGTCCCTGGTTACCACTGACTGTGACAGGAGGGGTGTCTTGGTTACCATGGTCGCAGGTGGGTTTCCCTGGTTACCACTGACTGTCAGAGATGCGTGTCCCTGGTTACCACCGACTGTCATATGTGCGTGTCCTGGTAACCACGGTCACAGGAGAGGTGTCCTTGGTTACGAGTGACTGTGGTAGGGGTGTCCTTGGTTACCATGGTTGCAGGTGGTTTTCCCTGGTTACCACCGACTGTCACAGGAGGGCTGTCCCTGGGTACCATTGTCACAGGAGGGGTGTCCTTGGTTACCACTGGCACAGGAACTGTGTCCCTGGTTACCACTGACTGTCACAGGAGGGGTGTCCTTGGTTAACATGGTCGCAGGTGGGTTTCCCTGGTTACCACTGACTGTCAGAGATGCGTGTCCCTGGTTACCACCGACTGTCATATGTGCGTGTCCCTGGTCGCCACGGTCACAGGAGAGGTGTCCGTGGTTACCATTGACTGTCACAGTAGGTGTGTCCTTGGTTACCATGGTCACAGGTGGGTTTCCCTGGTTACCACCGACTGTCACAGGAGGGCTGTCCCTGGGTACCATTGTCACAGGAGGGGTGTCCTTGGTTACCATCGTCACAGGTGGGTTTCCCTGGTTACCACCGACTGTCACAGGAGGGCTGTCCCTGGGTACCATTGTCACAGGAGGGGTGTCCTTGGTTACCATGGTCACAGGTGGGTTTCCCTGGTTACCACCGACTGTCAGAGATGCGTCTCCCTGATAACCACGGTCACAGGAGAGGTGTCCTTGGTTACCAGTGACAGTGGGTAGGGGTGTCCTTGGTTACCATGGTCACAGGTGGGTTTCCCTGGTTACCACCGACTGTCACAGGAGGGCTGTCCCTGGGTACCATTGTCACAGAGGGGTGTCCTTGGTTACCATGGTCACAGGTTGGTTTCCCTGGTTACCACCGACTGTCAGAGATGCGTCTCCCTGGTTACCACCGACTGTCACAGGCCGGTGTCCCTGGGCACTGTGAATGTCACAGGTGGGTTTCCCTGGTTACCACCGACTGTCACAGGATGGCTGTCCCTGGGTACCATTGTCACAGGAGGGGTGTCATTGGTTACCATGGTCACAGGTGGGTTTCCCTGGTTACCACCGACTGTCACAGGAGGGCTGTCCCGGGGTACCATTGTCACAGGAGGGGTGTCCTTGGTTACCATGGTCACAGGTGGGTTTCCCTGGTTACCACCGACTGTCACAGGAGGGCTGTCCCTGGTACCATTGTGACAGGAGGGGTGTCCTTGGTTACCACTGGCACAGGAGGTGTGTCCCTGGTTACCACTGACTGTCACAGGAAGGGTGTCCTTGGTTACCATGGTCGCAGGTGGGTTTCCCTGGTTACCACTGACTGTCAGAGATGCGTGTCCCTGGTTACCACCGACTGTCATATATGCGTGTCCCTGGTAACCACGGTCACAGGAGAGGTGTCCGTGGTTACCAGTGACTGTCACAGTAGGTGGGTCCTTGGTTACCATGGCGACAGGTGGGTTTCCCTGGTTACCACTGACTGTCAGAGATGCGTGTCCCTGGTTACCACCGACTGTCATATGTGCGTGTCCCTGGTAGCCACGGTCACAGGAGAGGTGTCCGTGGTTACCAGTGACTGTCACAGTAGGTGTGTCCTTGGTTACCATGGTCACAGGTGGGTTTCCCTGGTTACCACCGACTGTCAGAGATGCGTGTCCCTGATTACCACCGACTGTCACAGGCCGGTGTCCCTGGGCACTGTGAATGTCACAGGTGGGTTTCCCTGGTTACCACCGACTGTCACAGGACGGCTGTCCCTGGGTACCATTGTCACAGGAGGGGTGTCCTTGGTTACCATGGTCACAGGTGGGTTTCCCTGGTTACCACCGACTGTCACAGGAGGGCTCTCCCTGGGTACCATTGTCACAGGAGGGGTGTCCTTGGTTACCATGGTCACAGGTGGGATTCCCTGGTTATCACCGACTGTCACAGATGCGTCTCCCTGATAACCACGGTCACAGGAGAGGTGTCCTTGGTTACCAGTGACAGTGGGTAGGGGTGTCCTTGGTCACCATGGTCACAGGTTTGTTTCCCTGGTTACCACCGACTGTCACAGGATGGCTGTCCCTGGGTACCATTGTCACAGAGGGGTGTCCTTGGTTACCATGGTCACAGGTGGGTTTCCCTGGTTACCACCGACTGTCAGAGATGCGTCTCCCTGGTTACCACCGACTGTCACAGGCCGGTGTCCCTGGGCACTGTGAATGTCACAGGTGGGTTGCCCTGGTTACCACCGACTGTCAGAGATGCGTCTCCCTGATAACCACGGTCACAGGAGAGGTGTCCTTGGTTACCAGTGACAGTGGGTAGGGGTGTCCTTGGTTACCATGGTCACAGGTGTGTTTCCCTGGTTACCACCGACTGTCACAGGAGGGCTGTCCCTGGGTACCATTGTCACAGAGGGGTGTCCTTGGTTACCATGGTCACAGGTTGGTTTCCCTGGTTACCACCGACTGTCAGAGATGCGTCTCCCTGGTTACCACCGACTGTCACAGGCCGGTGTCCCTGGGCACTGTGAATGTCACAGGTGGGTTTCCCTGGTTACCACCGACTGTCACAGGATGGCTGTCCCTGGGTACCATTGTCACAGGAGGGGTGTCATTGGTTACCATGGTCACAGGTGGGTTTCCCTGGTTACCACCGACTGTCACAGGAGGGCTGTCCCGGGGTACCATTGTCACAGGAGGGGTGTCCTTGGTTACCATGGTCACAGGTGGGTTTCCCTGGTTACCACCGACTGTCACAGGAGGGCTGTCCCTGGTACCATTGTGACAGGAGGGGTGTCCTTGGTTACCACTGGCACAGGAGGTGTGTCCCTGGTTACCACTGACTGTCACAGGAAGGGTGTCCTTGGTTACCATGGTCGCAGGTGGGTTTCCCTGGTTACCACTGACTGTCAGAGATGCGTGTCCCTGGTTACCACCGACTGTCATATATGCGTGTCCCTGGTAACCACGGTCACAGGAGAGGTGTCCGTGGTTACCAGTGACTGTCACAGTAGGTGGGTCCTTGGTTACCATGGCGACAGGTGGGTTTCCCTGGTTACCACTGACTGTCAGAGATGCGTGTCCCTGGTTACCACCGACTGTCATATGTGCGTGTCCCTGGTAGCCACGGTCACAGGAGAGGTGTCCGTGGTTACCAGTGACTGTCACAGTAGGTGTGTCCTTGGTTACCATGGTCACAGGTGGGTTTCCCTGGTTACCACCGACTGTCAGAGATGCGTGTCCCTGATTACCACCGACTGTCACAGGCCGGGGTCCCTGGGCACTGTGAATGTCACAGGTGGGTTTCCCTGGTTACCACCGACTGTCACAGGACGGCTGTCCCTGGGTACCATTGTCACAGGAGGGGTGTCCTTGGTTACCATGGTCACAGGTGGGTTTCCCTGGTTACCACCGACTGTCACAGGAGGGCTCTCCCTGGGTACCATTGTCACAGGAGGGGTGTCCTTGGTTACCATGGTCACAGGTGGGATTCCCTGGTTATCACCGACTGTCACAGATGCGTCTCCCTGATAACCACGGTCACAGGATAGGTGTCCTTCGTTACCAGTGACAGTGGGTAGGGGTGTCCTTGGTCACCATGGTCACAGGTTTGTTTCCCTGGTTACCACCGACTGTCACAGGATGGCTGTCCCTGGGTACCATTGTCACAGAGGGGTGTCCTTGGTTACCATGGTCACAGGTGGGTTTCCCTGGTTACCACCGACTGTCAGAGATGCGTCTCCCTGGTTACCACCGACTGTCACAGGCCGGTGTCCCTGGGCACTGTGAATGTCACAGGTGGGTTGCCCTGGTTACCACCGACTGTCAGAGATGCGTCTCCCTGATAACCACGGTCACAGGAGAGGTGTCCTTGGTTACCAGTGACAGTGGGTAGGGGTGTCCTTGGTTACCATGGTCACAGGTGTGTTTCCCTGGTTACCACCGACTGTCACAGGAGGGCTGTCCCTGGGTACCATTGTCACAGAGGGGTGTCCTTGGTTACCATGGTCACAGGTGGGTTTCCCTGGTTACCACCGACTGTCAGAGATGCGTGTCCCTGGTTACCACCGACTGTCATATGTGCGTGTCCTGGTAACCACGGTCACAGGAGAGGTGTCCTTGGTTACCAGTGACTGTGGGTAGGGGTGTCCTTGGTTACCATGGTCACAGGTGTGTTTCCCTGGTTACCACCGACTGTCAGAGATGCGTCTCCCTGGTTACCACCGACTGTCACAGGCCGGTGTCCCTGGGCACTGTGAATGTCACAGGTGGGTTTCCCTGGTTACCACCGACTGTCACAGGTGAGTGTACATGGTTACCACTGACTGTCACAGGAGGGCTGTCCCTGGGTACCATTGTGACAGGAGGGGTGTCCTTGGTTGCCACTGGCACAGGAGGTGTTTGGCTGGTTACCACTGACTGTCACAGGAGGGGTGTCCTTGGTTACCATGATTGCAGGTGGGTTTCCCTGGTTACCACTGACTGTCAGAAATGCCTCTCCCTGGTTACCACCGACTGTCATATGTGCGTGTCCTGGTAACCACAGTCACAGGAGAGGTGTCCTTGGTTACCAGTGACTGTGGGTTGGGGTGTCCTTGGTTACCATGGTCACAGGTGGGTTTCCCTGGTTACCACCGACTGTCACAGGAGGGCTGTCTGTGGGTACTATTGTCACAGGAGGGGTGTCCTTGGTTACCGTGGTCACAGGTGGGTTTCCCTGGTTACCACCGACTGTCAGAGATGCGTGTCCCTGGTAACCATGGTCACAGGAGAGGTGTCCTTGGTTACCAGTGACTGTGGGTAGGGGTGTCCTTGGTTACCATGGTCACAGGTGTGTTTCCCTTATTACCACCGACTGTCACAGGAGGGCGGTCCATGGATACCATTGTCACAGGAGGGGTGTCCTTGGTTACCATGGTCACAGGTGGGTTTCCCTGGTTACCACCGACTGTCAGAAATATGTGTCCCTGGTTACCACCGACTGTCACAGGCAGGTGTCCCTGGGCACTGTGTATGTCACAGGTGGGTTTCCCTGGTTACCACCGACTGTCACAGGATGGCTGTCCCTGGGTACCATTGTCACAGGAGGGGTGTCCTTGGTTACCATGGTCACAGGTGGGTTTCCCTGGTTACCACCGACTGTCACAGGAGGGCTGTCCCTGGGTACCATTGTCACAGGAGGGGTGTCCTTGGTTACCATGGTCACAGGTGGGTTTCCCTGGTTACCACCGACTGTCAGAGATGCGTCTCCCTGATAACCACGGTCACAGGAGAGGTGTCCTTGCTTACCAGTGACTGTGGGTAGGGGTGTCCTTGGTTACCATGGTCACAGGTGGTTTTCCCTGGTTACCACCGACTGTCACAGGAGGGCTGTCCCTTGGTACCATTGTCACAGGAGGGGTGTCCTTGGTTACCATGGTCACAGGTGGGTTTCCCTGGTTACCACCGACTGTCAGAGATGCGTCTCCCTGGTTACCACCGACTGTCACAGGCCGGTGTCCCTGGGCACTGTGAATGTCACAGGTGGGTTTCCCTGGTTACCACCGACTGTCACAGGTGAGTGTACATGGTTACCACTGACTGTCACAGGAGGGCTGTCCCTGGGTACCATTGTGACAGGAGGGGTGTCCTTGGTTACCACTGGCACAGGAGGTGTTTGCCTGGTTACCACTGACTGTCACAGGAGGGGTGTCCTTGGTTACCATGGTTGCAGGTGGGTTTCCCTGGTTACCACTGACTGTCAGAAATGCCTGTCCCTGGTTACCACCGACTGTCATATGTGCGTGTCCTGGTAACCACGGTCACAGGAGAGGTGTCCTTGGTTACGAGTGACTGTGGGTAGGGGTGTCCTTGGTTACCATGGTCACAAGTGGGTTTCCCTGGTTACCACCGACTGTCACAGGAGGGCTGTCCCTGGGTACTATTGTCACAGGAGGGGTGTCCTTGGTTACCGTGGTCGCAGGTGGGTTTCCCTGGTTACCACCGACTGTCAGAGATGCGTCTCCCTGATAACCACGGTCACAGGAGAGGTGTCCTTGGTTACCAGTGACTGTGGGTAGGGGTGTCCTTGGTTACCATGGTCACAGGTGGGTTTCCCTCGTTACCACCGACTGTCACAGTAGGGCTGTCCATGGATACCATTGTCACAGGAGGGGTGTCCTTGGTTACCATGGTCACAGGTGGGTTTCCCTGGTTCCCACCGACTGTCAGAAATGCGTGTCCTTGGTTACCACCGACTGTCACAGGCAGGTGTCCCTGGGCACTGTGAATGTCACAGGTGGGTTTCCCTGGTTACCACCGACTGTCACAGTTGAGTGTACATGGTTACCACTGACTGTCACAGGAGGGCTGTCCCTGGGTACCATTGTCACAGGAGGGGTGTCCTTGGTTACAACTGGCACAGGAGATGTGTCCCTGGTTACCACTGACTGTGACAGGAGGGGTGTCCTTGGTTACCATGGTCGCAGGTGGGTTTCCCTGGTTACCACTGACTGTCAGAGATGCGTGTCCCTGGTTACCACCGACTGACATATGTGCGTGTCCTGGTAACCACGGTCACAGGAGAGGTGTCCTTGGTTACGAGTGACTGTGGTAGGGGTGTCCTTGGTTACCATGGTTGCAGGTGGTTTTCCCTGGTTACCACCGACTGTCACAGGAGGGCTGTCCCTGGGTACCATTGTCACAGGAGGGGTGTCCTTGGTTACCACTGGCACAGGAACTGTGTCCCTGGTTACCACTGACTGTCACAGGAGGGGTGTCCTTGGTTAACATGGTCGCAGGTGGGTTTCCCTGGTTACCACTGACTGTCAGAGATGCGTGTCCCTGGTTACCACCGACTGTCATATGTGCGTGTCCCTGGTAGCCACGGTCACAGGAGAGGTGTCCGTGGTTACCATTGACTGTCACAGTAGGTGTGTCCTTGGTTACCATGGTCACAGGTGGGTTTCCCTGGTTACCACGGACTGTCACAGGAGGGCTGTCCCTGGGTACCATTGTCACAGGAGGGGTGTCCTTGGTTACCATGGTCACAGGTGGGTTTCCCTGGTTACCACCGACTGTCACAGGAGGGCTGTCCCTGGGTACCATTGTCACAGAGGGGTGTCCTTGGTTACCATGGTCACAGGTTGGTTTCCCTGGTTACCACCGACTGTCAGAGATGCGTCTCCCTGGTTACCACCGACTGTCACAGGCCGGTGTCCCTGGGCACTGTGAATGTCACAGGTGGGTTTCCCTGGTTACCACCGACTGTCACAGGATGGCTGTCCCTGGGTACCATTGTCACAGGAGGGGTGTCATTGGTTACCATGGTCACAGGTGGGTTTCCCTGGTTACCACCGACTGTCACAGGAGGGCTGTCCCGGGGTACCATTGTCACAGGAGGGGTGTCCTTGGTTACCATGGTCACAGGTGGGTTTCCCTGGTTACCACCGACTGTCACAGGAGGGCTGTCCCTGGTACCATTGTGACAGGAGGGGTGTCCTTGGTTACCACTGGCACAGGAGGTGTGTCCCTGGTTACCACTGACTGTCACAGGAAGGGTGTCCTTGGTTACCATGGTCGCAGGTGGGTTTCCCTGGTTACCACTGACTGTCAGAGATGCGTGTCCCTGGTTACCACCGACTGTCATATATGCGTGTCCCTGGTAACCACGGTCACAGGAGAGGTGTCCGTGGTTACCAGTGACTGTCACAGTAGGTGGGTCCTTGGTTACCATGGCGACAGGTGGGTTTCCCTGGTTACCACTGACTGTCAGAGATGCGTGTCCCTGGTTACCACCGACTGTCATATGTGCGTGTCCCTGGTAGCCACGGTCACAGGAGAGGTGTCCGTGGTTACCAGTGACTGTCACAGTAGGTGTGTCCTTGGTTACCATGGTCACAGGTGGGTTTCCCTGGTTACCACCGACTGTCAGAGATGCGTGTCCCTGATTACCACCGACTGTCACAGGCCGGTGTCCCTGGGCACTGTGAATGTCACAGGTGGGTTTCCCTGGTTACCACCGACTGTCACAGGACGGCTGTCCCTGGGTACCATTGTCACAGGAGGGGTGTCCTTGGTTACCATGGTCACAGGTGGGTTTCCCTGGTTACCACCGACTGTCACAGGAGGGCTCTCCCTGGGTACCATTGTCACAGGAGGGGTGTCCTTGGTTACCATGGTCACAGGTGGGATTCCCTGGTTATCACCGACTGTCAGAGATGCGTCTCCCTGATAACCACGGTCACAGGAGAGGTGTCCTTGGTTACCAGTGACAGTGGGTAGGGGTGTCCTTGGTTACCATGGTCACAGGTGTGTTTCCCTGGTTACCACCGACTGTCACAGGAGGGCTCTCCCTGGGTTCCATTGTCACAGAGGGGTGTCCTTGGTTACCATGGTCACAGGTGGGTTTCCCTGGTTACCACCGACTGTCAGAGATGCGTCTCCCTTGTTACCACCGACTGTCACAGGCCGGTGTCCCTGGGCACTGTGAATGTCACAGGTGGGTTGCCCTGGTTACCACCGACTGTCAGAGATGCGTCTCCCTGATAACCACGGTCACAGGAGAGGTGTCCTTGGTTACCAGTGACAGTGGGTAGGGGTGTCCTTGGTTACCATGGTCACAGGTGTGTTTCCCTGGTTACCACCGACTGTCACAGGAGGGCTGTCCCTGGGTACCATTGTCACAGAGGGGTGTCCTTGGTTACCATGGTCACAGGTGGGTTTCCCTGGTTACCACCGACTGTCAGAGATGCGTGTCCCTGGTTACCACCGACTGTCACAGGCCGGTGTCCCTGGGCACTGTGAATGTCACAGGTGGGTTTCCCTGGTTACCACCGACTGTCACAGGATGGCTGTCCCTGGGTACCATTGTCACAGGAGGGGTGTCCTTGGTTACCATGGTCACAGGTGGGTTTCCCTGGTTACCACCGACTGTCACAGGAGGGCTGTCCCTGGGTACCATTGTCACAGGAGGGGTGTCCTTGGTTACCATGGTCACAGGTGGGTTTCCCTGGTTACCACCGACTGTCAGAGATGCGTCTCCCTGATAACCACGGTCACAGGAGAGGTGTCCTTGGTTACCAGTGACAGTGGGTAGGGGTGTCCTTGGTTACCATGGTCACAGGTGTGTTTCCCTGGTTACCACCGACTGTCACAGGAGGGCTGTCCGTGGGTACCATTGTCACAGAGGGGTGTCCTTGGTTACCATGGTCACAGGTTGGTTTCCCTGGTTACCACCGACTGTCAGAGATGCGTCTCCCTGGTTACCACCGACTGTCACAGGCTGGTGTCCCTGGGCACTGTGAATGTCACAGGTGGTTTTCCCTGGTTACCACCGACTGTCAGAGATGCGTCTCCCTGATAACCACGGTCACAGGAGAGGTGTCCTTGGTTACCAGTGACTGTGGGTAGGGGTGTCCTTGGTTACCACTGGCACAGGAGGTGTGTCCCTGGTTACCACTGACTGTCACAGGAGGGGTGTCCTTGGTTACCATGGTCGCAGGTGGGTTTCCCTGGTTACCACTGACTGTCAGAGATGCGTGTCCCTGGTTACCACCGACTGTCATATGTGCGTGTCGTGGTAACCACGGTCACAGGAGAGGTGTCCTTGGTTACCAGTGACTGTGGGTAGGGGTGTCCTTGGTTAACTTGTTCACAGGTGGGTTTCCCTGGTTACCACTGACTGTCAGAGATGCGTGTCCCTGGTTACCACCGACTGTCATATGTGCGTGTCCTTGGTAACCACAGTCACAGGAGAGGTGTCCGTGGTTACCAGTGACTGGCACAGTAGGTGTGTCCTTGGTTACCATGGTCACAGGTGGGTTTCCCTGGTTACCACCGACTGTCAGAGATGCGTGTCCCTGGTTACCACCGACTGTCACAGGCCGGTGTCCCTGGGCACTGTGAATGTCACAGGTGATTTTCCCTGATTACCACCGACTGTCACAGGAGGGCTGTCCCTGGGTACCATTGTCACAGGAGGGGTGTCCTTGGTTACCATGGTCACAGGTGGGTTTCCCTGGTTACCACTGACTGTCACAGGAGGGCTGTCCCTGGGTACCATTGTCACAGAGGGGTGTCCTTGGTTACCATGGTCACAGGTGGGTTTCCCTGGTTACCACCGACTGTCAGAGATGCGTCTTCCTGGTTACCACCGACTGTCCCAGTCCGGTGTCCCTGGGCACTGTGAATGTCACAGGTGTGTTTCCCTGGTTACCACCAACTGTCACAGGTGAGTGTACATGGTTACCACTGACTGTCACAGGAGGGCTGTCCCTGGGTACCATTGTGACAGGAGGGGTGTGCTTGGTTACCACTAGCACAGGAGGTGTGTCCCTGGTTACCACTGACTGTCACAGGAGGGGTGTCCTTGGTTACCATGGTCGCAGGTGGGTTTCCCTGGTTACCACTGACTGTCAGAAATGCGTGTCCCTGGTTACCACCGACTGTCATATGTGCGTGTCCTGGTAACCACGGTCACAGGAGAGGTGTCCTTGGTTACCAGTGACTGTGGGTAGGGGTGTCCTTGGTTACCATGTTCACAGGTGGTTTTCCCTGGTTACCACCGACTGTCACAGGAGGGCTGTCCCTGGGTACCGTTGTCACAGGAGGGGTGTCCTTGGTTACCACTGGCACATGAGGTGTGTCCCTGGTTACCACTGACTGTCACAGGAGGGGTGTCCTTGTTTAACATGGTCGCAGGTGGGTTTCCCTGGTTACCACTGACTGTCAGAGATGCGTGTCCCTGGTTACCACCGACTGTCACAGGCCGGTGTCCCTGGGCACTGTGAATGTCACAGGTGGGTTTCCCTGGTTAGCACCGACTGTCAGAGATGCGTCTCCCTGATAACCACGGTCACAGGAGAGGTGTCCTTGGTTACCAGTGACAGTGGGTAGGGGTGTCCTTGGTTACCATGGTCACAGGTGTGTTTCCCTGGTTACCACCGACTGTCACAGGAGGGCTGTCCCTGGGTACCATTGTCACAGAGGGGTGTCCTTGGTTACCATGGTCACAGGTGGGTTTCCCTGGTTACCACCGACTGTCAGAGATGCGTCTCCCTGGTTACCACCGACTGTCACAGGACGGCTGTCCCTGGGTTCCATTGTCACAGGAGGGGTGTCCTTGGTTACCATGGTCACAGGTGGGTTTCAATGGTTACCACCGACTGTCACAGGAGGGCTGTCCCTTGGTACCATTGTCACAGGACGGGTGTCCTTGGTTACCATGGTCACAGGTGGGTTTCCCTGGTTACCACCGAATGTCAGAGATGCGTCTCCCTGATAACCATGGTCACAGGAGAGGTGTCCTTGGTTACCAGTGACAGTGGGTAGGGGTGTCCTTGGTTACCATGGTCACAGGTGTGTTTCCCTGGTTACCACCGACTGTCACAGGAGGGCTGTCCCTGGGTACCGTTGTCACAGAGGGGTGTCCTTGGTTACCATGGTCACAGGTGGGTTTCCCTGGTTACCACCGACTGTCAGAGATTCGTCTCCCTGTTTACCACCGACTGTCACAGGCCGGTGTCCCTGGGCACTGTGAATGTCACAGGTGGGTTTCCCTGGTTACCACCGACTGTCAGAGATGCGTCTCCCTGATAACCACGGTCACAGGAGAGGTGTCCTTGGTTACCAGTGACTGTGGGTAGGGGTGTCCTTGGTTACCATGGTCACAGGTGTGTTTCCCTGGTTACCACCGACTGTCACAGGAGGGCTGTCCCTGGGTACCATTGTCACAGAGTGGTGTCCTTGGTTACCATGGTCACAGGTGGGTTTCCCTGGTTACCACCGACTGTCACAGGAGGGCTGTCCCTGGTACCATTGTGACAGGAGGGGTGTCCTTGGTTACCATGGTCACAGGTGGGATTCCCTGGTTATCACCGACTGTCAGAGATGCGTCTCCCTGATAACCACGGTCACAGGAGAGGTGTCCTTGGTTACCAGTGACAGTGGGTAGGGGTGTCCTTGGTTACCATGGTCACAGGTGTGTTTCCCTGGTTACCACCGACTGTCACAGGAGGGCTCTCCCTGGGTACCATTGTCACAGAGGGGTGTCCTTGGTTACCATGGTCACAGGTGGGTTTCCCTGGTTACCACCGACTGTCAGAGATGCGTCTCCCTTGTTACCACCGACTGTCACAGGCCGGTGTCCCTGGGCACTGTGAATGTCACAGGTGGGTTGCCCTGGTTACCACCGACTGTCAGAGATGCGTCTCCCTGATAACCACGGTCACAGGAGAGGTGTCCTTGGTTACCAGTGACAGTGGGTAGGGGTGTCCTTGGTTACCATGGTCACAGGTGTGTTTCCCTGGTTACCACCGACTGTCACAGGAGGGCTGTCCCTGGGTACCATTGTCACAGAGGGGTGTCCTTGGTTACCATGGTCACAGGTGGGTTTCCCTGGTTACCACCGACTGTCAGAGACGCGTGTCCCTGGTTACCACCGACTGTCACAGGCCGGTGTCCCTGGGCACTGTGAATGTCACAGGTGGGTTTCCCTGGTTACCACCGACTGTCACAGGATGGCTGTCCCTGGGTACCATTGTCACAGGAGGGGTGTCCTTGGTTACCATGGTCACAGGTGGGTTTCCCTGGTTACCACCGACTGTCACAGGAGGGCTGTCCCTGGGTACCATTGTCACAGGAGGGGTGTCCTTGGTTACCATGGTCACAGGTGGGTTTCCCTGGTTACCACCGACTGTCAGAGATGCGTCTCCCTGATAACCACGGTCACAGGAGAGGTGTCCTTGGTTACCAGTGACAGTGGGTAGGGGTGTCCTTGGTTACCATGGTCACAGGTGTGTTTCCCTGGTTACCACCGACTGTCACAGGAGGGCTGTCCGTGGGTACCATTGTCACAGAGGGGTGTCCTTGGTTACCATGGTCACAGGTTGGTTTCCCTGGTTACCACCGACTGTCAGAGATCCGTCTCCCTGGTTACCACCGACTGTCACAGGCTGGTGTCCCTGGGCACTGTGAATGTCACAGGTGGTTTTCCCTGGTTACCACCGACTGTCAGAGATGCGTCTCCCTGATAACCACGGTCACAGGAGAGGTGTCCTTGGTTACCAGTGACTGTGGGTAGGGGTGTCCTTGGTTACCACTGGCACAGGAGGTGTGTCCCTGGTTACCACTGACTGTCACAGGAGGGGTGTCCTTGGTTACCATGGTCGCAGGTGGGTTTCCCTGGTTACCACTGACTGTCAGAGATGCGTGTCCCTGGTTACCACCGACTGTCATATGTGCGTGTCGTGGTAACCACGGTCACAGGAGAGGTGTCCTTGGTTACCAGTGACTGTGGGTAGGGGTGTCCTTGGTTAACTTGTTCACAGGTGGGTTTCCCTGGTTACCACTGACTGTCAGAGATGCGTGTCCCTGGTTACCACCGACTGTCATATGTGCGTGTCCCTGGTAACCACAGTCACAGGAGAGGTGTCCGTGGTTACCAGTGACTGGCACAGTAGGTGTGTCCTTGGTTACCATGGTCACAGGTGGGTTTCCCTGGTTACCACCGACTGTCAGAGATGCGTGTCCCTGGTTACCACCGACTGTCACAGGCCGGTGTCCCTGGGCACTGTGAATGTCACAGGTGATTTTCCCTGATTACCACCGACTGTCACAGGAGGGCTGTCCCTGGGTACCATTGTCACAGGAGGGGTGTCCTTGGTTACCATGGTCACAGGTGGGTTTCCCTGGTTACCACTGACTGTCACAGGAGGGCTGTCCCTGGGTACCATTGTCACAGAGGGGTGTCCTTGGTTACCATGGTCACAGGTGGGTTTCCCTGGTTACCACCGACTGTCAGAGATGCGTCTTCCTGGTTACCACCGACTGTCCCAGTCCGGTGTCCCTGGGCACTGTGAATGTCACAGGTGTGTTTCCCTGGTTACCACCAACTGTCACAGGTGAGTGTACATGGTTACCACTGACTGTCACAGGAGGGCTGTCCCTGGGTACCATTGTGACAGGAGGGGTGTGCTTGGTTACCACTAGCACAGGAGGTGTGTCCCTGGTTACCACTGACTGTCACAGGAGGGGTGTCCTTGGTTACCATGGTCGCAGGTGGGTTTCCCTGGTTACCACTGACTGTCAGAAATGCGTGTCCCTGGTTACCACCGACTGTCATATGTGCGTGTCCTGGTAACCACGGTCACAGGAGAGGTGTCCTTGGTTACCAGTGACTGTGGGTAGGGGTGTCCTTGGTTACCATGTTCACAGGTGGTTTTCCCTGGTTACCACCGACTGTCACAGGAGGGCTGTCCCTGGGTACCGTTGTCACAGGAGGGGTGTCCTTGGTTACCACTGGCACAGGAGGTGTGTCCCTGGTTACCACTGACTGTCACAGGAGGGGTGTCCTTGTTTAACATGGTCGCAGGTGGGTTTCCCTGGTTACCACTGACTGTCAGAGATGCGTGTCCCTGGTTACCACCGACTGTCACAGGCCGGTGTCCCTGGGCACTGTGAATGTCACAGGTGGGTTTCCCTGGTTAGCACCGACTGTCAGAGATGCGTCTCCCTGATAACCACGGTCACAGGAGAGGTGTCCTTGGTTACCAGTGACAGTGGGTAGGGGTGTCCTTGGTTACCATGGTCACAGGTGTGTTTCCCTGGTTACCACCGACTGTCACAGGAGGGCTGTCCCTGGGTACCATTGTCACAGAGGGGTGTCCTTGGTTACCATGGTCACAGGTGGGTTTCCCTGGTTACCACCGACTGTCAGAGATGCGTCTCCCTGGTTACCACCGACTGTCACAGGACGGCTGTCCCTGGGTTCCATTGTCACAGGAGGGGTGTCCTTGGTTACCATGGTCACAGGTGGGTTTCAATGGTTACCACCGACTGTCACAGGAGGGCTGTCCCTTGGTACCATTGTCACAGGACGGGTGTCCTTGGTTACCATGGTCACAGGTGGGTTTCCCTGGTTACCACCGAATGTCAGAGATGCGTCTCCCTGATAACCATGGTCACAGGAGAGGTGTCCTTGGTTACCAGTGACAGTGGGTAGGGGTGTCCTTGGTTACCATGGTCACAGGTGTGTTTCCCTGGTTACCACCGACTGTCACAGGAGGGCTGTCCCTGGGTACCGTTGTCACAGAGGGGTGTCCTTGGTTACCATGGTCACAGGTGGGTTTCCCTGGTTACCACCGACTGTCAGAGATTCGTCTCCCTGTTTACCACCGACTGTCACAGGCCGGTGTCCCTGGGCACTGTGAATGTCACAGGTGGGTTTCCCTGGTTACCACCGACTGTCAGAGATGCGTCTCCCTGATAACCACGGTCACAGGAGAGGTGTCCTTGGTTACCAGTGACTGTGGGTAGGGGTGTCCTTGGTTACCATGGTCACAGGTGTGTTTCCCTGGTTACCACCGACTGTCACAGGAGGGCTGTCCCTGGGTACCATTGTCACAGAGGGGTGTCCTTGGTTACCATGGTCACAGGTGGGTTTCCCTGGTTACCACCGACTGTCACAGGAGGGCTGTCCCTGGTACCATTGTGACAGGAGGGGTGTCCTTGGTTACCACTGGCACAGGAGGTGTGTCCCTGGTTACCACTGACTGTCACAGGAAGGGTGTCCTTGGTTACCATGGTCGCAGGTGGGTTTCCCTGGTTACCACTGACTGTCATAGATGCGTGTCCCTGTTTACCACCGACTGTCATATATGCGTGTCCCTGGTAACCACGGTCACAGGAGAGGTGTCCGTGGTTAACAGTGACTGTCACAGTAGGTGGGTCCTTGGTTACCATGGCGACAGGTGGGTTTCCCTTGTTACCACCGACTGTCAGAGATGCGTGTCCCTGGTTACCACCGACTGTCATATGTGCGTGTCCGTGGTAGCCACGGTCACAGGAGAGGTGTCCGTGGTTACCAGTGACTGTCACAGTAGGTGTGTCCTTGGTTACCATGGTCACAGGTGGGTTTCCCTGGTTACCACCGACTGTCAGAGATGCGTGTCCCTGGTTACCACCGACTGTCACAGGCCGGTGTCCCTGGGCACTGTGAATGTCACAGGTGGGTTTCCCTGGTTACCACCAACTGTCACAGGATGGCTGTCCCTGGGTACCATTGTCACAGGAGGGGTGTCCTTGGTTACCATGGTCACAGGTGGGTTTCCCTGGTTACCACCGACTGTCACAGGAGGGCTGTCCCGGGGTACCATTGTCACAGGAGGGGTGTCCTTGGTTACCATGGTCACAGGTGGGTTTCCCTGGTTACCACCGACTGTCACAGGAGGGCTGTCCCTGGTTCCATTGTGACAGGAGGGGTGTCCTTGGTTACCACTGGCACAGGAGGTGTGTCCCTGGTTACCACTGACTGTCACAGGAAGGGTGTCCTTGGTTACCATGGTCGCAGGTGGGTTTCCCTGGTTACCACTGACTGTCAGAGATGCGTGTCCCTGGTTACCACCGACTGTCATATATGCGTGTCCCTGGTAACCACGGTCACAGGAGAGGTGTCCGTGGTTACCAGTGACTGTCACAGTAGGTGGGTCCTTGGTTACCATGGCGACAGGTGGGTTTCCCTGGTTACCACTGACTGTCAGAGATGCGTGTCCCTGGTTACCACCGACTGTCATATGTGCGTGTCCCTGGTAGCCACGGTCACAGGAGAGGTGTCCGTGGTTACCAGTGACTGTCACAGTAGGTGTGTCCTTGGTTACCATGGTCACAGGTGGGTTTCCCTGGTTACCACCGACTGTCAGAGATGCGTGTCCCTGATTACCACCGACTGTCACAGGCCGGTGTCCCTGGGCACTGTGAATGTCACAGGTGGGTTTCCCTGGTTACCACCGACTGTCACAGGACGGCTGTCCCTGGGTACCATTGTCACAGGAGGGGTGTCCTTGGTTACCATGGTCACAGGTGTGTTTCCCTGGTTACCACCGACTGTCACAGGAGGGCTGTCCCTGGGTACCATTGTCACAGAGGGGTGTCCTTGGTTACCATGGTCACAGGTGGGTTTCCCTGGTTACCACCGACTGTCAGAAATGCGTGTCCCTGGTTACCACCGACTGTCATATGTGCGTGTCCTGGTAACCACGGTCACAGGAGAGGTGTCCTTGGTTACCAGTGACTGTGGGTAGGGGTGTCCTTGGTTACCATGGTCACAGGTGTGTTTCCCTGGTTACCACCGACTGTCAGAGATGCGTCTCCCTGGTTACCACCGACTGTCACAGGCCGGTGTCCCTGGGCACTGTGAATGTCACAGGTGGGTTTCCCTGGTTACCACCGACTGTCACAGGTGAGTGTACATGGTTACCACTGACTGTCACAGGAGGGCTGTCCCTGGGTACCATTGTGACAGGAGGGGTGTCCTTGGTTGCCACTGGCACAGGAGGTGTTTGGCTGGTTACCACTGACTGTCACAGGAGGGGTGTCCTTGGTTACCATGATTGCAGGTGGGTTTCCCTGGTTACCACTGACTGTCTGAAATGCCTCTCCCTGGTTACCACCGACTGTCATATGTGCGTGTCCTGGTAACCACAGTCACAGGAGAGGTGTCCTTGGTTACCAGTGACTGTGGGTTGGGGTGTCCTTGGTTACCATGGTCACAGGTGGGTTTCCCTGGTTACCACCGACTGTCACAGGAGGGCTGTCTGTGGGTACTATTGTCACAGGAGGGGTGTCCTTGGTTACCGTGGTCACAGGTGGGTTTCCCTGGTTACCACCGACTGTCAGAGATGCGTGTCCCTGGTAACCATGGTCACAGGAGAGGTGTCCTTGGTTACCAGTGACTGTGGGTAGGGGTGTCCTTGGTTACCATGGTCACAGGTGGGTTTCCCTTGTTACCACCGACTGTCACAGGAGGGCTGTCCATGGATACCATTGTCACAGGAGGGGTGTCCTTGGTTACCATGGTCACAGGTGGGTTTCCCTGGTTACCACCGACTGTCAGAAATATGTGTCCCTGGTTACCACCGACTGTCACAGGCAGGTGTCCCTGGGCACTGTGAATGTCACAGGTGGGTTTCCCTGGTTACCACCGACTGTCACAGGATGGCTGTCCCTGGGTACCATTGTCACAGGAGGGGTGTCCTTGGTTACCATGGTCACAGGTGGGTTTCCCTGGTTACCACCGACTGTCACAGGAGGGCTCTCCCTGGGTACCATTGTCACAGGAGGGGTGTCCTTGGTTACCATGGTCACAGGTGGGTTTCCCTGGTTACCACCGACTGTCAGAGATGCGTCTCCCTGATAACCACAGTCACAGGAGAGGTGTCCTTGCTTACCAGTGACTGTGGGTAGGGGTGTCCTTGGTTACCATGGTCACAGGTGGTTTTCCCTGGTTACCACCGACTGTCACAGGAGGGCTGTCCCTTGGTACCATTGTCACAGGAGGGGTGTCCTTGGTTACCATGGTCACAGGTGGGTTTCCCTGGTTACCACCGACTGTCAGAGATGCGTCTCCCTGGTTACCACCGACTGTCACAGGCCGGTGTCCCTGGGCACTGTGAATGTCACAGGTGGGTTTCCCTGGTTACCACCGACTGTCACAGGTGAGTGTACATTGACCACTGACTGTCACAGGAGGGCTGTCCCTGGGTACCATTGTGACAGGAGGGGTGTCCTTGGTTACCACTGGCACAGGAGGTGTTTGCCTGGTTACCACTGACTGTCACAGGAGGGGTGTCCTTGGTTACCATGGTTGCAGGTGGGTTTCCCTGGTTACCACTGACTGTCAGAAATGCCTGTCCCTGGTTACCACCGACTGTCATATGTGCGTGTCCTGGTAACCACGGTCACAGGAGAGGTGTCCTTGGTTACGAGTGACTGTGGTAGTGGTGTCCTTGGTTACCATGGTTGCAGGTGGTTTTCCCTGGTTACCACCGACTGTCACAGGAGGGCTGTCCCTGGGTACCATTGTCACAGGAGGGGTGTCCTTGGTTACCACTGGCACAGGAACTGTGTCCCTGGTTACCACTGACTGTCACCGGAGGGGTGTCCTTGGTTAACATGGTCGCAGGTGGGTTTCCCTGGTTACCACTGACTGTCAGAGATGCGTGTCCCTGGTTACCACCGACTGTCATATGTGCGTGTCCCTGGTAGCCACGGTCACAGGAGAGGTGTCCGTGGTTACCATTGACTGTCACAGTAGGTGTGTCCTTGGTTACCATGGTCACAGGTGGGTTTCCCTGGTTACCACCGACTGTCACAGGAGGGCTGTCCCTGGGTACCATTGTCACAGGAGGGGTGTCCTTGGTTACCATGGTCACAGGTGGGTTTCCCTGGTTACCACCGACTGTCACAGGAGGGCTGTCCCTGGGTACCATTGTCACAGGAGGGGTGTCCTTGGTTACCATGGTCACAGGTGGGTTTCCCTGGTTACCACCGACTGTCAGAGATGCGTCTCCCTGATAACCACGGTCACAGGAGAGGTGTCCTTGGTTACCAGTGACAGTGGGTAGGGGTGTCCTTGGTTACCATGGTCACAGGTGTGTTTCCCTGGTTACCACCGACTGTCACAGGAGGGCTGTCCCTGGGTACCATTGTCACAGAGGGGTGTCCTTGGTTACCATGGTCACAGGTTGGTTTCCCTGGTTACCACCGACTGTCAGAGATGCGTCTCCCTGGTTACCACCGACTGTCATAGGCCGGTGTCCCTGGGCACTGTGAATGTCACAGGTGGGTTTCCCTGGTTACCACCGAATGTCACAGGATGGCTGTCCCTGGGTACCATTGTCACAGGAGGGGTGTCATTGGTTACCATGGTCACAGGTGGGTTTCCCTGGTTACCACCGACTGTCACAGGAGGGCTGTCCCGGGGTACCATTGTCACAGGAGGGGTGTCCTTGGTTACCATAGTCACAGGTGGGTTTCCCTGGTTACCACCGACTGTCACAGGAGGGCTGTCCCTGGTACCATTGTGACAGGAGGGGTGTCCTTTGTTACCACTGGCACAGGAGGTGTGTCCCTGGTTACCACTGACTGTCACAGGAAGGGTGTCCTTGGTTACCATGGTCGCAGGTGGGTTTCCCTGGTTACCACTGACTGTCAGAGATGCGTGTCCCTGGTTACCACCGACTGTCATATATGCGTGTCCCTGGTAACCACGGTCACAGGAGAGGTGTCCGTGGTTACCAGTGACTGTCACAGTAGGTGGGTCCTTGGTTACCATGGCGACAGGTGGGTTTCCCTGGTTACCACTGACTGTCAGAGATGCGTGTCCCTGGTTACCACCGACTGTCATATGTGCGTGTCCCTGGTAGCCACGGTCACAGGAGAGGTGTCCGTGGTTACCAGTGACTGTCACAGTAGGTGTGTCCTTGGTTACCATGGTCACAGGTGGGTTTCCCTGGTTACCACCGACTGTCAGAGATGCGTGTCCCTGATTACCACCGACTGTCACAGGCCGGTGTCCCTGGGCACTGTGAATGTCACAGGTGGGTTTCCCTGGTTACCACCGACTGTCACAGGACGGCTGTCCCTGGGTACCATTGTCACAGGAGGGGTGTCCTTGGTTACCATGGTCACAGGTGGGTTTCCCTGGTTACCACCGACTGTCACAGGAGGGCTCTCCCTGGGTACCATTGTCACAGGAGGGGTTTCCTTGGTTACCATGGTCACAGGTGGGATTCCCTGGTTATCACCGACTGTCAGAGATGCGTCTCCCTTGTTACCACCGACTGTCACAGGCCGGTGTCCCTGGGCACTGTGAATGTCACAGGTGGGTTGCCCTGGTTACCACCGACTGTCAGAGATGCGTCTCCCTGATAACCACGGTCACAGGAGAGGTGTCCTTGGTTACCAGTGACAGTGGGTAGGGGTGTCCTTGGTTACCATGGTCACAGGTGTGTTTCCCTGGTTACCACCGACTGTCACAGGAGGGCTGTCCCTGGGTACCATTGTCACAGAGGGGTGTCCTTGGTTACCATGGTCATAGGTGGGTTTCCCTGGTTACCACCGACTGTCAGAGATGCGTCTCCCTGGTTACCACCGACTGTCACAGGCCGGTGTCCCTGGGCACTGTGAATGTCACAGGTGGGTTTCCCTGGTTACCACCGACTGTCAGAGATGCGTCTCCCTGATAACCACGGTCACAGGAGAGGTGTCCTTGGTTACCAGTGAATGTGGGTAGGGGTGTCCTTGGTTACCACTGGCACAGGAGGTGTGTCCCTGGTTACCACTGACTGTCAAAGGAGGGGTGTCCTTGGTTACCATGGTCGCAGGTGGGTTTCCCTGGTTACCACTGACTGTCAGAGATGCGTGTCCCTGGTTACCACCGACTGTCATATGTGCGTGTCCCTGGTAGCCACGGTCACAGGAGAGGTGTCCGTGGTTACCAGTGACTGTCACAGTAGGTGTGTCCTTGGTTACCATGGTCACAGGTGGGTTTCCCTGGTTACCACCGATTGTCAGAGATGCGTGTCCCTGATTACCACCGACTGTCACAGGCCGGTGTCCCTGGGCACTGTGAATGTCACAGGTGGGTTTCCCTGGTTACCACCGACTGTCACAGGACGGCTGTCCCTGGGTACCATTGTCACAGGAGGGGTGTCCTTGGTTACCATGGTCACAGGTGGGTTTCCCTGGTTACCACCGACTGTCACAGGAGGGCTCTCCCTGGGTACCATTGTCACAGGAGGGGTGTCCTTGGTTACCATGGTCACAGGTGGGATTCCCTGGTTATCACCGACTGTCAGAGATGTGTCTCCCTGATAACCACGGTCACAGGAGAGGTGTCCTTGGTTACCAGTGACAGTGGGTAGGTGTGTCCTTGGTTACCATGGTCACAGGTGTGTTTCCCTGGTTACCACCGACTGTCACAGGAGGGCTGTCCCTGGGTACCATTGTCACAGAGTGGTGTCCTTGGTTACCATGGTCACAGGTGGGTTTCCCTGGTTACCACCGACTGTCAGAGATGCGTCTCCCTGGTTACCACCGACTGTCACAGGCCGGTGTCCCTGGGCACTGTGAATGTCAGAGGTGGGTTGCCCTGGTTACCACCGACTGTCAGAGATGCGTCTCCCTGATAACCACGGTCACAGGAGAGGTGTCCTTGGTTACCAGTGAATGTGGGTAGGGGTGTCCTTGGTTACCACTGGCACAGGAGGTGTGTCCCTGGTTACCACTGACTGTCACAGGAGGGGTGTCCTTGGTTACCATGGTCGCAGGTGGGTTTCCCTGGTTACCACTGACTGTCAGAGATGCGTGTCCCTGGTTACCACCGACTGTCATATGTGCGTGTCCCTGGTAGCCACGGTCACAGGAGAGGTGTCCGTGGTTACCAGTGACTGTCACAGTAGGTGTGTCCTTGGTTACCATGGTCACAGGTGGGTTTCCCTGGTTACCACCGACTGTCAGAGATGCGTGTCCCTGATTACCACCGACTGTCACAGGCCGGTGTCCCTGGGCACTGTGAATGTCACAGGTGGGTTTCCCTGGTTACCACCGACTGTCACAGGACGGCTGTCCCTGGGTACCATTGTCACAGGAGGGGTGTCCTTGGTTACCATGGTCACAGGTGGGTTTCCCTGGTTACCACCGACTGTCACAGGAGGGCTCTCCCTGGGTACCATTGTCACAGGAGGGGTGTCCTTGGTTACCATGGTCACAGGTGGGATTCCCTGGTTATCACCGACTGTCAGAGATGCGTCTCCCTGATAACCACGGTCACAGGAGAGGTGTCCTTGGTTACCAGTGAATGTGGGTAGGGGTGTCCTTGGTTACCACTGGCACAGGAGGTGTGTCCCTGGTTACCACTGACTGTCACAGGAGGGGTGTCCTTGGTTACCATGGTCGCAGGTGGGTTTCCCTTGTTACCACCGACTGTCAGAGATGCGTGTCCCTGGTTACCACCGACTGTCATATGTGCGTGTCCGTGGTAGCCACGGTCACAGGAGAGGTGTCCGTGGTTACCAGTGACTGTCACAGTAGGTGTGTCCTTGGTTACCATGGTCACAGGTGGGTTTCCCTGGTTACCACCGACTGTCAGAGATGCGTGTCCCTGGTTACCACCGACTGTCACAGGCCGGTGTCCCTGGGCACTGTGAATGTCACAGGTGGGTTTCCCTGGTTACCACCAACTGTCACAGGATGGCTGTCCCTGGGTACCATTGTCACAGGAGGGGTGTCCTTGGTTACCATGGTCACAGGTGGGTTTCCCTGGTTACCACCGACTGTCACAGGAGGGCTGTCCCGGGGTACCATTGTCACAGGAGGGGTGTCCTTGGTTACCATGGTCACAGGTGGGTTTCCCTGGTTACCACCGACTGTCACAGGAGGGCTGTCCCTGGTACCATTGTGACAGGAGGGGTGTCCTTGGTTACCACTGGCACAGGAGGTGTGTCCCTGGTTACCACTGACTGTCACAGGAAGGGTGTCCTTGGTTTCCATGGTCGCAGGTGGGTTTCCCTGGTTACCACTGACTGTCAGAGATGCGTGTCCCTGGTTACCACCGACTGTCATATATGCGTGTCCCTGGTAACCACGGTCACAGGAGAGGTGTCCGTGGTTACCAGTGACTGTCACAGTAGGTGGGTCCTTGGTTACCATGGCGACAGGTGGGTTTCCCTGGTTACCACTGACTGTCAGAGATGCGTGTCCCTGGTTGCCACCGACTGTCATATGTGCGCGTCCCTGGTAGCCACGGTCACAGGACAGGTGTCCGTGGTTACCAGTGACAGTCACAGTAGGTGTGTCCTTGGTTACCATGGTCACAGGTGGGTTTCCCTGGTTACCACCGACTGTCAGAGATGCGTCTCCCTGGTTACCACCGACTGTCACAGGCCGGTGTCCCTGGGCACTGTGAATGTCACAGGTGGGTTTCCCTGGTTACCACCGACTGTCACAGGATGGCTGTCCCTGGGTACCATTGTCACAGGAGGGGTGTCCTTGGTTACCATGGTCACAGGTGGGTTTCCCTGGTTACCACCGACTGTCACAGGAGGGCTGTCCCTGGGTACCATTGTCACAGGAGGGGTGTCCTTGGTTACCATGGTCACAGGTGGGTTTCCCTGGTTACCACCGACTGTCAGAGATGCGTCTCCCTGATAACCACGGTCACAGGAGAGGTGTCCTTGGTTACCAGTGACAGTGGGTAGGGGTGTCCTTGGTTACCATGGTCACAGGTGTGTTTCCCTGGTTACCACCGACTGTCACAGGAGGGCTGTCCGTGGGTACCATTGTCACAGAGGGGTGTCCTTGGTTACCATGGTCACAGGTTGGTTTCCCTGGTTACCACCGACTGTCAGAGATGCGTCTCCCTGGTTACCACCGACTGTCACAGGCCGGTGTCCCTGGGCACTGTGAATGTCACAGGTGGTTTTCCCTGGTTACCACCGACTGTCAGAGATGCGTCTCCCTGATAACCACGGTCACAGGAGAGGTGTCCTTGGTTACCAGTGACTGTGGGTAGGGGTGTCCTTGGTTACCACTGGCACAGGAGGTGTGTCCCTGGTTACCACTGACTGTCACAGGAGGGGTGTCCTTGGTTACCATGCTCGCAGGTGGGTTTCCCTGGTTACCACTGACTGTCAGAGATGCGTGTCCCTGGTTACCACCGACTGTCATATGTGCGTGTCCTGGTAACCACGGTCACAGGAGAGGTGTCCTTGGTTACCAGTGACTGTGGGTAGGGGTGTCCTTGGTTAACTTGTTCACAGGTGGGTTTCCCTGGTTACCACTGACTGTCAGAGAAGCGTGTCCCTGGTTACCACCGACTGTCATATGTGCGTGTCCCTGGTAACCACAGTCACAGGAGAGGTGTCCGTGGTTACCAGTGACTGGCACAGTAGGTGTGTCCTTGGTTACCATGGTCACAGGTGGGTTTCCCTGGTTACCACCGACTGTCAGAGTTGCGTGTCCCTGGTTACCACCGACTGTCACAGGCCGGTGTCCCTGGGCACTGTGAATGTCACAGGTGAGTTTCCCTGATTACCACCGACTGTCACAGGAGGGCTGTCCCTGGGTACCATTGTCACAGGAGGGGTGTCCTTGGTTACCATGGTCACAGGTGGGTTTCCCTGGTTACCACTGACTGTCACAGGAGGGCTGTCCCTGGGTACCATTGTCACAGAGGGGTGTCCTTGGTTACCATGGTCACAGGTGGGTTTCCCTGGTTACCACCGACTGTCAGAGATGCGTCTTCCTGGTTACCACCGACTGTCCCAGTCCGGTGTCCCTGGGCACTGTGAATGTCACAGGTGGGTTTCCCTGGTTACCACCAACTGTCACAGGTGAATGTACATGGTTACCAGTGACTGTCACAGGAGGGCTGTCCCTGGGTACCATTGTGACAGGAGGGGTGTGCTTGGTTACCACTGGCACAGGAGGTGTGTCCCTGGTTACCATTGACTGTCACAGGAGGGGTGTCCTTGTTTAACATGGTCGCAGGTGGGTTTCCCTGGTTACCACTGAATGTCAGAGATGCGTGTCCCTGGTTACCACCGACTGTCACAGGCCGGTGTCCCTGGGCACTGTGAATGTCACAGGTGGGTTTCCCTGGTTACCACCGACTGTCAGAGATGCGTCTTCCTGGTTACCACCGACTGTCCCAGTCCGGTGTCCCTGGGCACTGTGAATGTCACAGGTGGGTTTCCCTGGTTACCACCAACTGTCACAGGTGAGTGTACATGGTTACCAGTGACTGTCACAGGAGGGCTGTCCCTGGGTACCATTGTGACAGGAGGGGTGTGCTTGGTTACCACTAGCACAGGAGGTGTGTCCCTGGTTACCACTGACTGTCACAGGAGGGGTGTCCTTGGTTACCATGGTCGCAGGTGGGTTTCCCTGGTTACCACTGACTGTCAGAAATGCGTGTCCCTGGTTACCACCGACTGTCATATGTGCGTGTCCTGGTAACCACGGTCACAGGAGAGGTGTCCTTGGTTACCAGTGACTGTGGGTAGGGGTGTCCTTGGTTACCATGGTCACAGGTGTGTTTCCCTGGTTACCACCGACTGTCACAGGAGGGCTGTCCCTGGGTACCATTGTCACAGAGGGGTGTCCTTGGTTACCATGGTCACAGGTGGGTTTCCCTTGTTACCACCGACTGTCAGAGATGCGTCTCCCTGGTTACCACCGACTGTCACAGGACGGCTGTCCCTGGGTTCCATTGTCACAGGAGGGGTGTCCTTGGTTACCATGGTCACAGGTGGGTTTCCCTGGTTACCACCGACTGTCACAGGAGGGCTGTCCCTTGGTACCATTGTCACAGGACGGGTGTCCTTGGTTACCATGGTCACAGGTGGGTTTCCCTGGTTACCACCGACTGTCACAGGAGGGCTGTCCGTGGGTACTATTGTCACAGGAGGGGTGTCCTTGGTTACCGTGGTCACAGGTGGGTTTCCCTGGTTACCACCGACTGTCAGAGATGCGTGTCCCTGGTAACCATGGTCACAGGAGAGGTGTCCTTGGTTACCAGTGACTGTGGGTAGGGGTGTCCTTGGTTACCATGGTCACAGGTGGGTTTCGCTTGTTACCACCGACTGTCACAGGAGGGCTGTCCATGGATACCATTGTCACAGGAGGGGTGTCCTTGGTTACCATGGTCACAGGTGGGTTTCCCTGCTTACCACCGACTGTCAGAAATATGTGTCCCTGGTTACCACCGACTGTCACAGGCAGGTGTCCCTGGGCACTGTGAATGTCACAGGTGGGTTTCCCTGGTTACCACCGACTGTCACAGGATGGCTGTCCCTGGGTACCATTGTCACAGGAGGGGTGTCCTTGGTTACCATGGTCACAGGTGGGTTTCCCTGGTTACCACCGACTGTCACAGGAGGGCTGTCCCTGGGTACCATTGTCAAAGGAGGGGTGTCCTTGGTTACCATGGTCACAGGTGGGTTTCCCTGGTTACCACCGACTGTCAGAGATGCGTCTCCCTGATAACCACGGTCACAGGAGAGGTGTCCTTGCTTACCAGTGACTGTGGGTAGGGGTGTCCTTGGTTACCATGGTCACAGGTGGTTTTCCCTGGTTACCACCGACTGTCACAGGAGGGCTGTCCCTGGGTACCATTGTCACAGGAGGGGTGTCCTTGGTTACCACTGGCACAGGAGGTGTGTCCCTGGTTACCACTGACTGTCACAGGAGGGGTGTCCTTGGTTACCATGGTCGCAGGTGGGTTTCCCTGGTTACCAATGACTGTCAGAGATGCATGTCCATGGTTACCACCGACTGTCATATGTGCGTGTCCTGGTAACCACGGTCACAGGAGAGGTGTCCTTGGTTACCAGTGACTGTGGGTAGGGGTGTCCTTGGTTACCATGGTCACAGGTGGGTTTCCCTGGTTACCACCGACTGTCACAGGAGGGCTGTCCCTGGGTACCATTGTCACAGGAGGGGTGTCCTTGGTTACCACTGGCACAGGAGGTGTGTCCCTGGTTACCACTGACTGTCACCGGAGGGGTGTCCTTGGTTAACATGGTCGCAGGTGGGTTTCCCTGGTTACCACTGACTGTCAGAGATGCGTGTCCCTGGTTACCACCGACTGTCATATGTGCGTGTCCCTGGTAGCCACGGTCACAGGAGAGGTGTCCGTGGTTACCAGTGACTGTCACAGTAGGTGTGTCCTTGGTTACCATGGTCACAGGTGGGTTTCCCTGGTTACCACCGACTGTCAGAGATGCGTGTCCCTGATTACCACCGACTGTCACAGGCCGTTGTCCCTGGGCACTGTGAATGTCACAGGTGGGTTTCCCTGGTTACCACCGACTGTCACAGGACGGCTGTCCCTGGGTACCATTGTCACAGGAGGGGTGTCCTTGGTTACCATGGTCACAGGTGGGTTTCCCTGGTTACCACCGACTGTCACAGGAGGGCTCTCCCTGGGTACCATTGTCACAGGAGGGGTGTCCTTGGTTACCATGGTCACAGGTGGGATTCCCTGGTTATCACCGACTGTCAGAGATGCGTCTCCCTGATAACCACGGTCACAGGAGAGGTGTCCTTGGTTACCAGTGACAGTGGGTAGGGGTGTCCTTGTTTACCATGGTCACAGGTGTGTTTCCCTGGTTACCACCGACTGTCACAGGAGGGCTGTCCCTGGGTACCATTGTCACAGAGGGGTGTCCTTGGTTACCATGGTCACAGGTGGGTTTCCCTGGTTACCACCGACTGTCAGAGATGCGTCTCCCTTGTTACCACCGACTGTCACAGGCCGGTGTCCCTGGGCACTGTGAATGTCACAGGTGGGTTGCCCTGGTTACCACCGACTGTCAGAGATGCGTCTCCCTGATAACCACGGTCACAGGAGAGGTGTCCTTGGTTACCAGTGACAGTGGGTAGGGGTGTCCTTGGTTACCATGGTCACAGGTGTGTTTCCCTGGTTACCACCGACTGTCACAGGAGGGCTGTCCCTGGGTACCATTGTCACAGAGGGGTGTCCTTGGTTACCATGGTCACAGGTGGGTTTCCCTGGTTACCACCAACTGTCAGAGATGCGTGTCCCTGGTTACCACCGACTGTCACAGGCCGGTGTCCCTGGGCACTGTGAATGTCACAGGTGGGTTTCCCTGGTTACCACCGACTGTCACAGGATGGCTGTCCCTGGGTACCATTGTCACAGGAGGGGTGTCCTTGGTTACCATGGTCACAGGTGGGTTTCCCTGGTTACCACCGACTGTCAGAGATGCGTCTCCCTGATAACCACGGTCACAGGAGAGGTGTCCTTGGTTACCAGTGACAGTGGGTAGGGGTGTCCTTGGTTACCATGGTCACAGGTGTGTTTCCCTGGTTACCACCGACTGTCACAGGAGGGCTGTCCGTGGGTACCATTGTCACAGAGGGGTGTCCTTGGTTACCATGGTCACAGGTTGGTTTCCCTGGTTACCACCGACTGTCAGAGATGCGTCTCCCTGGTTACCACCGACTGTCACAGGCCGGTGTCCCTGGGCACTGTGAATGTCACAGGTGGTTTTCCCTGGTTACCACCGACTGTCAGAGATGCGTCTCCCTGATAACCACGGTCACAGGAGAGGTGTCCTTGGTTACCAGTGACTGTGGGTAGGGGTGTCCTTGGTTACCACTGGCACAGGAGGTGTGTCCCTGGTTACCACTGACTGTCACAGGAGGGGTGTCCTTGGTTACCATGGTCGCAGGTGGGTTTCCCTGGTTACCACTGACTGTCAGAGATGCGTGTCCCTGGTTACCACCGACTGTCATATGTGCGTGTCCTGGTAACCACGGTCACAGGAGAGGTGTCCTTGGTTACCAGTGACTGTGGGTAGGGGTGTCCTTGGTTAACTTGTTCACAGGTGGGTTTCCCTGGTTACCACTGACTGTCAGAGATGCGTGTCCCTGGTTACCACCGACTGTCATATGTGCGTGTCCCTGGTAACCACAGTCACAGGAGAGGTGTCCGTGGTTACCAGTGACTGGCACAGTAGGTGTGTCCTTGGTTACCATGGTCACAGGTGGGTTTCCCTGGTTACCACCGACTGTCAGAGTTGCGTGTCCCTGGTTACCACCGACTGTCACAGGCCGGTGTCCCTGGGCACTGTGAATGTCACAGGTGAGTTTCCCTGATTACCACCGACTGTCACAGGAGGGCTGTCCCTGGGTACCATTGTCACAGGAGGGGTGTCCTTGGTTACCATGGTCACAGGTGGGTTTCCCTGGTTACCACTGACTGTCACAGGAGGGCTGTCCCTGGGTACCATTGTCACAGAGGGGTGTCCTTGGTTACCATGGTCACAGGTGGATTTCCCTGGTTACCACCGACTGTCAGAGATGCGTCTTCCTTGTTACCACCGACTGTCCCAGTCCGGTGTCCCTGGGCACTGTGAATGTCACAGGTGTGTTTCCCTGGTTACCACCAACTGTCACAGGTGAGTGTACATGGTTACCACTGACTGTCACAGG